>JAJOZX010003931.1:0-135000 GCA_023014485.1 Bathynomus jamesi | reverse complement strand
CCTTCTAATATTTTGGGTGAGTCACTGGCCGTAGCCAAGGCTGGAACTATTCCTGGAATTTCCGTCATATTATATTTCTTTGTTTATTTGTATAATTTGATTTTAATTTTACGCCATATTCATTCGAGAAATTTGAATGAAAAATGATTTTCCGAACCCGTGTTTGTGCGTTGGCGATATTTTTTATGATGTTGGCAAGTGAAACACGAAATTGCAACGCAGATTGGGTAAATATGAAATTAAAATAATATTAATATACCCATTTTAAAGCGTAAATATTTAACCTAAATTATATTAGAATGTCTCTCTCTGTTATTTTCGTTGAATTGCATTACGAAGAATGTTATTTGATTACGAGTATGGTTTTTTTTAATTGATTCTACAGTAATAAGCATTATTAAGCTTAACTCGTTCGTAATTGGCACAGTGCAATTCGCGTCTGATCACTTCTAGGATTAGAAATGTATTTTTTTTACCTTTGATTTGATGGCTTTTGAGTATCATCTCGTGATTATTGCCTACTCGATCTTATTCACCACCGCCGTCAGCGAGTGAGAATGTACAAAGTAAAAAAAATTTACATTTGAGAAAAGAGTTTTTTTTTTGCTTTGGGAGACGGTGTCACTCCATTCCCATTCGCGGTAAAAGTACCAAATGGGAATGGCTAATATTTGCTAACCTAACTTAATTTAACGACCTAAACAAACCTATCGTAAAAAAAAAAAATTAACCTAATCCGAACGGAAGTGGGAAAGCGGCGGATGAAGATGAGACTGGCACGAATTAGGAATAGGTAGATTTGAAAATGCCTCCATTGAAATTTTTACTCTCGGCTTTCCCATTCTGGGGTGCGCGATGAAATGGGAATAACACTGAGTGGGATGATACCCCATCAGTTTACTGACGATGCGGATACTGATGACGTAACCTTTAGTAGGGGCCCCGAGTCTTTATAGTGTTACGACACTAAATTTTAAATTAACAATCAAAAAAGTGAATTTAATTAGGCCTAGATAAGTTTATTATTTTTTAAGCAAATGTTAGTAGTAGTTGGATGGTGGGGTGGGGACCGTCCTCCGCGTTCAGATTATGTAGTGACCCGTGGTTCGAATTCCGCGCATAAAGCCGTAGGTACTCCCTTCCTTTGTATGACCTAAGATTAGGGTTGCCAGGTGTCCGGTTTTGGGCCGGCGTCTCCGGAAATTGAGTTTCGTAAAAATGTCATTAAAAGTAGAATTTGCCTCTTTTCTTACAGATTTTTAGCGAGATAATTATTATTATGAAAAAATGAGGAAGTTTATAAACAAATAATGATGAGCTTCGTAGATAAAATCTCTGGATTTGAAAACCATCTGATCTGGCAACCCTACCGGGCTAAGATGTTGCGAAGGAAGTAAAACAAACGACAAATGTATGTAAGAATTAAACACGTCATCAGTGACGTCACGGATTAACTTTCTCGGTTGGGTATTTTCGTTAAAATTATTATGACTCATATTTGCGGGAATGAATAACGTTATTCATTCATTCATTCATTCACGCATTGAGTCAGGTAGGAGTTAAATTATGCTTTTAATAGCTTGTTCGCGATGAACCTCGTTGCTATTAATAATAATAATAGTATTATCGAAAGTATTAGTAATAATAATGATAGTATTATCGACAATATTTATGACGCACGCAAGGACGCGAAATGTTGTTTTGCCTTTTAAAATTTAATTACCTTATTACTACCTGTTGCATTTCCTCTTCAGGAATTCAGTACATAATGTCAACTTCCGGTCGGACGCTACATATATATATACATAAAATTCCATTGTGCTTACTGTTCTTCGATTTTATTGTGATTTTTCTTCCTTCATTTCTTGTCAACCGCAAACATTAAATGTTGATTTTACCTTTTTACACATACAATTTTGACCCCTCTCCCCATATATATATATATACAGTAGGGTGGTCCAAAAAGTTAAAGCATCGACTAAGTTCTCTCCACAAGGTTGGTTTTATGCCTCCTGGTGTGGACAGTATTTGTGCAAAGTTTCACGTTATTCAGTTAATATTTAGGGGTCGCCCCACGTGCCCCCTTTTTGAAAATTTGGGAAAATATATAGACAACTGAATAACTAAATTTTTTTTTGGTTCTCAAAGAATATGAAAGAAAACAGTAAGACAATAGGACATGATAATGGGTGTATCTTCATTATTTCTTCTGCATCAGAGTCGCCTTGGATGGTATTGGTATCTGTTTTCGGTGGGCGGCTACGAGTTGTAGGAGGTACTGCTTCTGGTCCTCGTTTCGTGTCAAAGTGTCATTGTAGCGTTGTGCGAGAGCAATACCTCGCTCGGCAGCATCATTGACGACTTTCATCTTTAAGGCGCGATCTCTAAGTTCCCTGTAGTTCTGTCATTTGGCCATTCCCGTGGATCTTTTGAAGTAACTGGCGCGCTTCCTCCTTACCTCCAACTTTCAAGGCATCAAAGAGGTCAATGTCCTTTTCGTGACGAAGGATGCCACATCATTTTCAACACCAGCTTCCGCCATGCCGATTCGTCGGGGGCAGCCATTCTTTTGGGGATGTTGGAGGTGTTGAACCATTCTCCTTTTCGTATCAGGATCGATCCTATTATCGAAGAAGGCCAGTCCAATCAGATGCTCCGACAAGTACCACAGGTGGCGTCTTAGAGCTGTCTTCGCCGCTTGTGCAGCTCCTCCGTGTGGATATTTTTCCAGAAGATGCAGCATTTTGAGATCATTGAGAGGAGCTTGTGTCCCCATTGGCGCTTCATGCCAGTACTTGACGTAAATCAGACTGACAAATAAAGCCAGCTGAGTCACGTTTCGTTCTTCGCGTGCTGTGAGCTTGAATTGATAGTGAAAGAGGTAGATTTTGAGCGCATAAATCGCCTTCGCCATCCATCTCGCGTGGTGCATGGGACCCGGAGCTCGGATAAAGAGTTGACCACCAGTCTTTCCCCCCAGGAAGAGCAAAGATAGTTCAAGGAACTCCTTGTAGTCGTCACGAGGTTGGCTTGCCTGAAGAGCGTTAGGTAAGTAAGTGAGCATCTCTTTTCTCATCTCTTGGAGTTGAGGGTTCTCGAACAAGCTGTCCGATGCTGAGACAAATGCTTCGTGGGAGAGAGATGGCCATTCCTTTTGAAATCGCTTAAAAAGGCCTGTTTCAGGACTTCCTGTTGAGCCAAATATTGAGGCAAAGACGTCAGCAAGTACGACTTCAAGTATATGATGTCGACAACCGATCCAAACTAGCTCGTGACCCAATGCTTTTTCAATCCTGACACAGGCTCCGCGATGTAAACCCGTGTTTGACGCAGTGGTATCGAAGACGAGACTTCTCACATGCTGTTCCACGTTCCATAATTTCATAGTTTGAAGGCATGCCTGGGCCTATGCTTCTCCAGTTCCTTGTTTCATCTTTGGGACACCAAGCAGCTTCTCCTGTCCATTGAATGTTATAAGGATTGCTATCCGATGCACATTCGTCTTCTTCCCTTCAATGCCGGGGAGAAGCTTTCCGTCCCAATGGAGAAGGACAGGGTCTTCTAGAGAGAATGATTCTAGGTCTTCTCGAGCTGCCTGTTCTCACCCACTTTCTCTGTAGCGATGAATAGAGCTCCGAGAGCACGTCATCCCAGACAGATCATGCCCCGCGGCCTGTAATACAGCTCCAGTTACGAAAACAGCATTCCGGTCAGAAAGATTGGTGCGATCCATTGCTCCAATGACTTCTGGAGATTGGAAAATGTTCGTAACCTTGTTCTTGGGACGCTTTGGTGCCGGAGCTTCAGACGAAGAAGGAATCAGAACCGATGGTCTATAGTCGTCGTCGTCTTGCAAAAAAAGGGAAGAAGAAGAAGAAGAAGAGGAAAGATCAATTGATGACACTCCTGCTTCTTCCAAATCTTTCTGTGTTGCTTCATGCCTTGCCTTCCTCTTGGCTTCCTTCTCCATTCTGGATCGCTTTCTGTCCTCTTGTATAGTCGTTTCCTTATCAATGCCAGCCATGCTGCAAGAATTGACGTCCTTGCGCTGCATGGACAGGAAATTTCGGTCCTCAACGTTGACGATTGTGCTCATGGCATCACTGGTTGCGATGTCAAACAGTTCCTGGATGTCCGCTTTGAAGATGTCTTCATTCATTCTATCGCTGGCACGTTGCCTGGTCCTGTGCTTCTTGAGTGTTTTGTAGCGGTCTAAAAGCTTTGAAAGCTTACGGACACAGGAGTCGATCCGTTGAGTTGGGATCGCGCTCGGGTCCAGACTTCAATCACCTCTGGCATGCCTGGTTCAGACTGTCGGAGGTGGTTTGCTTTTGATTGATGTGGTGGTACTGCCCCAAGAGGAGGGCGCCAAGGCATGTAGGGAGCCATGACGTGGATAAAGTTCCAGTTGCCATCCCTAGAAGCCAAACTTTTGGAATTGATCGAGTTTGAGCCATCGGACCTACGGAAGAAAAAGTACATTATATAATATATATATTCAGAGTGGGGCGACCTCTAAATATTCACCAATCACGCTGCAATTTTGCACAGACCATGTGGACACTAAATGGACAAAAACCACACTTGTGGAGACTATCTAAGACAATTTGAAATTTCCCCTATGGATTTGGACCACCCTAATATACAGTATATATATATATATATATATATATATATATATATATATATATATATATATATATATATATATATATATATATATATATATATATAATAAAAAATATTCTAGAATGTGCATTTGTTCATTTTAAAAACAATTTCAATAACAGTGCGGGAATGTATTAAATTGACAATATCTTGTTAAAATTCCTTTTGCCTCTCATTTAACTCTTGTTAAGTATGTGCTAATTGTTTTGGTTTCCGCTACGTTGTATGTATTTATGGTCATCTTGCCTTCTCTCTCCATTCCCTGAAGAGGTGTAGCTCTGAATACACGAAAGGCCTTGGAATCGTTTTTCGTTTTCCTTGTGGATTTGCAGCATAACCTTTGGTTCCTTTGGTTAGCTTCCGCCCGAATTGTTCATTCTGACGAAGGTCAAGCTTTTCACTCCACCTTAGACCTACAGTTTAACGTGGAATCCGAACCACCCCATCAGCAGCCCAGCGTCTTAACCACTAGGCCACCTAGAGTACCCATTTATCTACCAACCACTTTCTTTATTGTGTGGAAGGATATGAACAGCTGGGTTTTGCTGCGCGCCGGCTGCCGTCAGGTCTCGAACCCGGGGCCGATGGATTCGTAGTGAGCGACGCTAACCACTACACGACCGAGGTGTGTGTATATAGATATATATATATATATATATATATATTATATAATATATATATATATATATATATATACAGGGTGGGCGGAAAGTAGCTCCCTATTTTGGATTGGTAAAAAATACGTATATTATCCATTTATTTCAGAAGAAATAATATGAAAAGGTAGGCATACATGGTAGGTTTTCTCTGAAATTCAATGTGGGCTCCAACTCTTTCCACCAGCTTCTGGAGCCGCCCAGGAATGGCGTCCACTGACTTTAGCAGGAACTCCGGCGGGATGGAGGACATGACTTCCCGAATTCGGTCCTCCAGTTCTTCCAATGTCCTCGGTTTGGTGCGGTAGACTTCTTCCTTTACCCACCCCCAAAGAAAGAAGTCGCACGGTGTCAAGTCGGGGCTCCTGGCTGGCCATTGATGTGGACCACGACGACCCATCCAACGCCCAGGGAAGTGGGCATCCAGCCACTCACGGACAACAAAAGCGAAGTGCGGAGGGGCGCCATCTTGCATAATATCAGATCGTCGATGTTCTCCCATGTGCTGACAACCGGCCAGACCTCGTTTCGCAACATAGCAAGGTACCGCTCAGCATTCATGGTGTTGCGCAGAAGGAACGGGCCCACAACCTGATCTGAGGTCATACCACACCACCGTTACACTGAACCGATTCTGCCGTTTTTTCAGCGGTAACCGTGCGACTTCTTTCTTGGGGGTGGGTAAAGGAAGAAGTCTACCGCACCAAACCGAGGACATTGGAAGAACTGGAGGACCGAATTCGGAAGTCATGTCCTCCATCCCGCCGGAGTTCCTGCTAAAGTCAGTGGACGCCATTCCTGGGCGGCTCCAGAAGCTGGTGGAAAGAGTTGGAGCCCAATTGAATTTTAGAGAAAACCTACCATAACCATATGCCTACCTTTTCATATTATTTCTTCTGAAATAAATGGATAATATACGTATTTTTTACAAATCCAAAATAGGGAGCTACTTTCCGCCCACCTGTATATATATATATATATATATATATATACACACACACACACACACACACACACTTACAATAGTGTATCGAGGTTGTAGTTTCTTAAGGAATAAATGAAATTAGAGTAATTTTGATTGCTTCACTGTGCAATAATTTCTATAGAAAAAACATTAGACACAAATTACCCGGAAATAGGAAAGTACACCTTCCATGCTTGAGGAACACCATCGGATACACACGCTGTACGTCACTGTTATCCAACGATATTAGTATTATTATTTATTAAGTTTGTGAGTAGTTATTATATATTATTTTTACAAATATAATTATATATTAGTGCCAGGTGGAAGGGGTGGAGCTTGGGCACAAATTCCTTTTTGGCATTAGCAGACCCCATACCTACGTTGGCACTGGGATTATTATGATGCCTTTTTGTGTACCGAAGGAATTTCCTATTACTTATTCTTAAGTCGTTTCAGTGTACTTTTGTGTGTGTGTGTGTTTTAACGTACATTGTACTTGGTTGCATGTACGTATATGTATTTCTGATAGCTAAGTAGATTTCGTACGCACACGTATTCCATTGTATTTTAATTTACATGAGCACTTGCATTCAGTTTCAAAATGGGGTAATTGAATGAATGCATCCTGCTTTGGCGTACATGTACGCATGTGCGCGATTGTGTGCATGATTATTTGTAATGAATTTGTGTGTGGTGTGTGTGTGTGTGTGTGTGTGTGTGTGACATACACACGAAGCCGTAATGTAAGCATATATTTATTAACCCTCATCAGAAACCCTGGGGTCCACTTAACCCCAGTTTTTTTTTAACGCTTTGCCTGTCCAAAGCATTTTCATAAGTTTGGTCCAAACGTCCATGCTTGTTTTCAGACTTTTGGTTATAGGAGGTTTATTTGGTTTAGTTGGTGGGTAATATGTGATCATAGAATGTATCACACTAAATATTATTTATGATGCGCTCTGTGTATCATATGTGATGCATGTATTCGTTAAAAGTTCTTAAATGTCAAATACAATGTTTTATTACAGACTTTTTATAACACCATTTTGTAAGATTTTAGGCTTGGGGTCATATAGACCCCACGATTCCAACAACGTAAGTAAATTGAAATCCTGACCGGGATTAAAAATCAGGGCAAAAAAAACACTTTTTAAAAGAAGCCCAACCCACCCGGGTTTTTCACAAAAAACCCTGTCAAAACTCTCTCTTTTTTTTTTCCAAAATTGTATCATATAATAGTATAAAAGCAAATAATAATAAAATTATATGCTCTATAAATGTCACTTATGATTGATTTTCACTTACTCTAATCAACAGAGTAATGCTACACTTTGCTCTTAGGTACACTTCTGTATGTCTAAAGAAAACTATTCCGTTGCTGTAATATCAGAGCCGTACCTTATAATTTTCACAATAGCTTTGGTTTGGTTTTTTTTTTTTTTCCAAAGTTGATTGTCAGTATTTTTTACAATACTTATGTCTATGAGGAAAGAGTTTTCTTATTTTGAATTTTTGCGGATGAATCACAAAGATTTGAATTAATTTTAGAGCATTATCTTGTATTTTGTTTTAAGGTACATTTTAAAGCAGCCTACAATTACACCATAAATTAGAATCTCAATGTGTATATATAAAATTATAGAAAATCTGGGAGAAAGAACGCGCATACTCAAGGGTGTAGTTCTGGGATGTACAAATTATTATAAAGTAAAGTAACTACCTTAAAGTACCTTAAAATATAAGATTAAAAAATGTTTAATGAAGGAACAATTATTTTATAAAGAATGAGTGATTGAATGGCTTAAAATGAACTAAAACTTATTTTTGTTGCGCTAATGAAGCTAGATATATGGGTTATTATTAAAATAAAATTATCTTTGGTAATGTATAATAGTTTTTTAAAACCAAGCAGAGTGCGGGAGATGAGGATCTATAATTCACAAAAGCCAGTTCATTTTCAGCAAACTGATACGTTCAATTCTTAAGTTTTTATCCATTAAAGCATTATATTAAAATATTCCAATGCACAATGTATGAATACATGAATTATTTTAATTTATTGGTAATTATTTATAAATAACTAAATGTTTTATGTATGGTTAAGCTCAAATTAACCTGAATATTTGTGATTAAAAGCAGGGTCGTGGAGTCGTGGAGTCGTGGAGTCGGAGAGTCGGAGTCGTGGAGTCGCACGTTTCAGGGCGGAGTCGGAGTCGGAGTCGAATTTTTACAATGTGTGGAGTCGGAGTCGGAAAATTTTGGACCGACTCCACAACCCTGGTTATAGCCACTAGGTTAAGAAGGGTTATCAATTTTAAGTAGCACTACTACTGGTTAGACCTTAATTATGTTTAAGAGAATTTTTCATTTATATATATATAATATATATATATATATATATATTATATATATATATTATGTATGTATATATATATATATTATTGGAAAAAAAAAAATCCCTTAATATGATAATATCTACAAGTCAATATCCTTCTTAATATTTGAATGTTCCCTTATCCTAGAAAGTAACCTGACGATTCATGTGGTGGTGATGAAATGTCTTATTATTATGATAATTATAGAGTGAAACACTAGAGGAGTCGGAGTCGTATATTTAAAATGTGAGGAGTCGGAGTCGGATTTTTAGATTTTTTACAGTGTGTGGAGTCGGAGTCGGAGTCGAATTTTTACAATGTGTGGAGTCGGAGTCGGAAAATTTTGGACCGACTCCACAACCCTGATTAAAAGCAATATTTGAAAAAACCCAGTTAAGTGGGCAAAATAGCGGATTTTTCAGGTGGGGAAAACCGGGTCACCCACTTTGGTGCCAATCCCGGCCTTCATTCAACCAGATATCGACGATTCCGTTCCACACACACACACACACACACACACACACAACACACACACACTTGCTTTTGATGCAAAATAAAAACTGAAATTTGAATGACGTATTTTCACTTGTATAAGAAGGTACCGATGAGGGGAAGTGCATTTTCCAAAACGTTTGATGTCTGTTCAGAATATGGAAATTAGTAATAATGAGTTAAATAGTCATTAATTAATAGTACACTTGAAATAACGCTTCAGGCATGGGATTCAAATCTTGTTGCTGTTGCGACTGATGAAAAAAATAAGGAAATGTCACTCACTCTCAGTCTTTTAATCCAGATCCTTTAATTCATTTATTATATTTAAGTTCTGAAGACTATGTTCAGAGGAAGAAAGAGGGGAAGGGAGTGGTGTTTTTATGCCAGGATTTTTTTTTCCGATCCCCCTTATCCAAAACTTTAAATAAACTAAGTCACCCATAAAGGATCATTGTCACCTTCACAAACACCCTCTACTCTCCACTAGTTTCAGAATTACTGACGCCGCACGCCAACCATCCAACCAACCAACCCTCCGTATCCTTGTGTATATATATATATATATACCCCCGCAAGGGGGTTCTAAGCTCGTGCTCTTTGTGCTCGTTTGTATGTGCTTGTTCCAGGAGGTTTCACGTGCGCCCTCCCGGCCCTAGCACCCAAGGATGATGGGGCCTCGACCTTGCAGTCCTTGTCATCCTTGGTCTTTTTCCACTTCGACTGTCCCCTCCACCCTTTCTTTTTCCTCTGTCTTTCCTCTCACTTTTTCTTTGTTTTTCCGCCGAGATATGCCCTTTTAAATAGAGGCGAATTGGTTCTTCCCGAACTTAAAAAAAAAAAAAATACACACACACACACACACACACACACACACACACACACACACACAAGTGTTTGAAAACTTTCTGTACAAATTGTAATGGGGGATAGGCAACACCAAGACAAACCCTTTTCGTCTATAAGTGTATGTCCGCTGACGTCACCATTCGGCGCAAGAGGGCGCCGCTGCAATTGGCTAAAAGGTGAAGTGGGCTAGACTCGCGCTTGCCGCGGGCATTCTTAAATCGGACGTAGTACGCGTAACATGGAGCGCTTCACGACTGCTGAGATGGCTGACATGCATATGGTGTATGGGGCTGCCAATGGAAACGGAAGAGCTGCTGTGAGGTTGTACCGACAGCGCTTCCCAAACAGACGTGTGCCAAACCACCAAACGTTTGCGCATTTGCATCGGCGACTGCGAGAAACTGGAACATTCCATGCAAACATGCATGACACTGGTCGGGAGAGAAACGTGCGCACTCCTGACATGGAAGAAGAAATCCTACGGCGATTTGAGGACAATCCAAGCGCAAGCACGCGAGGTGTTGCACGTATCCTCGGTGTGAACTACGACCTGGTCTGGAGAGGTTTGCACGAGCAGCAGTTACATCCGTTTCATCGTTAGAGAGTCCAGGCATTACAACTCGGGATTACCCTCTTCGTGTGGAATTCGCACGCTGGTTTCTGCAGCAGACAGCGGTGCAGCCTAATTTTCCGGCTTATGTGCTGTTCTCAGATGAGGCCAACATCGCCGTAGGATTTCTTCTTCCATGTCAGGAGTGCGCACGTTTCTCTCCCGACCAGTGTCATGCATGTTTGCATGGAATGTTCCAGTTTCTCGCAGTCGCCGATGCAATGCGCAAACGTTTGGTGGTTTGGCACACGTCTGTTTGGGAAGCGCTGTCGGTACAACCTCACAGCAGCTCTTCCGTTTCCATTGGCAGCCCCATACACCATATGCATGTCAGCCATCTCAGCAGTCGTGAAGCGCTCCATGTTACGCGTACTACGTCCGATTTAAGAATGCCCGCGGCAAGCGCGAGTCTAGCCCACTTCACCTTTTAGCCAATTGCAGCGGCGCCCTCTCGCGCCGAATGGTGACGTCAGCGGACATACACTTATAGACGAAAAGGGTTTGTCTTGGTGTTGCCTATCCCCCATTACAATTTGTACAGAAAGTTTTCAAACACCCTGTGTATATATATATATATATATAATATATATATATATATAATATATATATATATATATATATATAGTACAAAACCAACCCTCAACGACTACAGTTCAGCCTTGAACCCCTAAGGACAGCGAAATAAACTCTCCGCCTCACCACTGGAAACTTGCTACGATTTAGCTTAATTCCGGAACAAATATTACCGAAATGAATATCCCATTATCCAGCATTTGTTTAAATTCAATATTCAGTTCTCCCCCAACTCGTAACCATAACTTTGTATTGAACTTTGTAAGCCAACTTATACTTTTATAACCTTATTTCAACCATTTCTATATATTTTAACTACCTTTTAACTTTTCAAATGTTTCGTGCGATGATTCCTCATTTCACGAAGGTCAAACTCGTCGCCCCCTCCTCACGCCCCTCCCTTATTCATTATATTTTTATACATCCCTCATTTCGGTACAATTAAGCGTGTCATACATTATAACTATTTGTTTATTTTTACTATCTTAGCTTATTTTGTATATCTTTTGTTTGATTATATTTAATTATTTTCACGTCGTCTCCACAGCGAATGGTCGTAACTCGATTTCTGTGAATTTTCAGCGCATGAAAACTAATTTCCATTTTCTTTACGACAGGATTACTCGAAATGTATTCACAGCTCTATATTGGAATGTTGTCACGTTTACCTTTTTTAATATACGAGTTTAATACGAGACTGACCCTGAGAGGAATGAATAAGTCAGGGTTTTTTTTTATTTGAACGAACGATCGTACCTCACATACTACTTTTTGCGAAAACAAGAATTATTGTAAACGCAACTTAGGTCAAAACATATTGTTATTTCTCCTTTTACCTATCGGACATTGAGCTACGACGATTAGTAAAAAATCTGTAACGCATGAAGACAATCATTTCTAGCTATATAACCCAAAACCGTCCAAAATCGAGTTACGACCCATCGCTCTGAAGACGACGATATATTACATCTTGTCCGTTCATTTTAACTTTTTAGCACCGATGATGGAAATTAATTACCCGAAACGTATGCCAATAAAACTTCAACATGTACCCTCGCTCTACTGTATATAGTTTTCACTATAAATAAATAAAAAAAAATATACATATACAGTATATGTTATATATATATCGGATTTACGTTTAGGTAGAGTAGGCACTTGCCAAGGGCGGCAAATTGTCGTATTTCAACCTAATTAGGGCAAAGGAAACACAAATAGAAAATAAATAACTTACGTGCACTAACAAATTAAATGGAGTCAGAAATAAGTTAAAAAAAAAAAAAAACCAGCATCTAATAGCAAACTAGCGATATCAAATGCTACAACTATAAGCCACTGCGTTGACACTTTCCCTGCCTAGGGGCAGTAAAATGCTAAGTATACCTCTATATATATTTTATACAGGGTGGCGCCAAAGTCGCGCATCATAGGAATTTTCAGTGTTGATTATATATTTTTTTCTTTTAGGTAGGGGATGGCTGCTCACCCTCTCGTCTCTTGTTAATTTCGTAGCCATCCCCTACCTAAAAGAAAAAAATGTGTACTTTTGCGCCACTATATATATATATATATATATATATATATATATATATATATATATATATATAATGAATAAAACCACGAAGGAAAGGAAACAAAGAGTGGTGCTCAAGCACTTTCGTCTAATGACATCCTCAGGAACACTGAGTGTTCCTGAGGATGCATTAGACGAAAGTGCTTGAGCACCACTCTTTGTTTCCTTTCCTTCGTGGTTTTATTCATTATATATAATATATATATATATATATATATATATATATATATATATATATATATATATATAATGAATAAAACCACGAAGGAAAGGAAACAAAGAGTGGTGCTCAAGCACTTTCGTCTAATGACATCCTCAGGAACACTCAGTGTTCCTGAGGATGTCATTAGACGAAAGCGCTTGAACACCACTCTGTTTCCTTTCCTTCGTGGTTTTATTCATCATAAATATTTTTCACGTGTTACTTTCGTGAAATAATTTTCATGTATATTTATTTATTTATTTCTTAAATATAAATGAACCCTTTTAAGTGCCCCATTTTAATGCCATCAGTTGAATCACTGTGCTGGGTTTCAGCGATCGACAGAAAACCCAAATCGAGTATACTTGATAAGAGCAGTTAAGGGGTTAAGGACAAACTGTACGAGTGTGCGCACAGCTCTCAGCGAAGATTTTAAAGTAGAGGTACTGGGTTTTCGGGGTTTTGGACTAGTTTGTGTAAGTAGATTTGAGGCTGTGTAAATGAGCTCCAACGATTCGAGGAACGAAAGTTCTTATGACATCATTGAAGTGCATGTTGCTCCTGATGAGTCATATACTAAGACGTAATGGGTCTTTTATGCACTTATTTGACGCAAATGGAACTAGCGAACCGGTCAGAGGAGAATAATAATTGGGACTGGTCCCATGAACATTTAGGAATAAAAGTGTTATAATTTTTTTTTTTTTTCTTAGTAGGAATGAGCTACTTGCGGGAGCCTTCCTTGTACTTAGCACTGATGTTGGGTGTTAAAAGTGCCCCTTGTCCTGCAATCATATTTTTTGTATGAAGGTGAAACTTAAGTTAATGATAGATAGATAGAGAGACGAGCTTTAAATGAGCGTGTTTGTTATTCCTTCGAATGAAACAAAATGCGAGCGAGGTGCCGAGGTCTGCTTCGAGGACTTGTGTTTTTATGCATTTGACACAACTCCCTCCATTGGTAGTTGGTACTCGCCTTGTTGTTGTTGTTGGTCGTCGTCGTCGAGTCAGGGATGAACTAGTAACAGAGTACCTTAATGTTGGGGAGATTTCGTGGATTGAATGCTTCATCAAATTTCACATTTTATCCTTTGTTGCCAATGGTTTGCAGCGGTGTCATGGCGCCTTTAAATTGTGTTGTGTTCGTCGTTATTGCGAGAGAAGGGGTAACTTGGCCGTGCGCGCGCGCGCGCGCACACACACACACACACACACACACACACACACACACACACACACACACACACACACACACACTATTTTAACTCCAGGGGTTAATTTAAAAATGGTTAATTTAGAATACTTGGTCGTCTCAGACGACCGGACGACCGGACGACCGTTGAAATAAATCCCTGTTGCATTAGCCCTGCTCCGTACTTGCATAAAGACTTTGATGGACAGAGATGCAGTAATTTTAAAGGTTTAATTAAGTTCACCAACGTCGCCCGGTTACCATTAAAACCAGTATATGCATTTTTAAAGAATTTATGTAGAAGCATATTTTAAGAAAATTATTATTATTATTATTATTATTATTATTATTATTATTATTACTACTATTATTACTACAGACTAATTAATGCTTTTATGAACAGTATTTTTACTTTGTATGCATTTTTTTCAAATATTGTTCAAAATAAATGGTTACCTTCAAAACGCATGTACTGGTTTCCATGGTAACTGGGCATTGTTGATGAAGTTGAATCTTTGAAGTTGGTGCGCCTCTGTCCTTCGTTAAATATATGATGTGATTCTTTACCTTAGGAATCGGTAAAGATTTATGCAGTTTTTAAGCAGAAATGAGAATTAATTTCAGTGTTTGACTCTGTGCATTAAACTGTGCGGAAGTGTTCAGCTCAGCAAAGCGGAACCAAAATCACCCTTTTAACTTGTTGGAACGTTGTTTATGCATTTTCGTGTATTTGTAATATTTTGTCCATAATAATCGTAGATTTCCTTCAGAAGTTAAATTGGACTCTTGGAAGTGAAAGTGATTCAAATGCATTCAGAACGGCAAAATTCAAGAAGTGATTCAATTAGTCGAGTCACCTCTGATCGCGGTTTTCTTCTCACAAAGTGAGATTTGAGCCACTTTGAGTCATTTGAGTCACTTTGCGGGCACGCACTCGGCATGCAGAATGCGGATTCAAGTTGTGGCAAAAGGGAAAAATCGGTAAAAAAAATCCATTTGAATCACTTTCACTAAAGACCGTCCAATTATAACATTGTTTTGAAGGACTTGTTGAGAAATTCTTTTGATGGTCGTTGACATATGATGGATGTTATAAATCAGTCAAAGCGTGAAAGGTTATGCGACGTTTTTGATTGATTAATGATGTCTTGACATGCTGAAGTAGCGTTTCGATGTGTTTGAGTTGAAATAGAAAATTCGTTACTTAACTCTTCATGTGACATTCGTAGTCTATTTTGATGTCCTTATATGTGCAATAGTGCAGTAGGTTTTTTTTTAGGGGAAAATAGTCAAATCGAAAAGTATGCGTCTACAATCATTTTGTATACAAAACCTCGCTGTCTGAAAAAAGTTTTGTCCGATTTTTATAGAGGGAATACCTTGACTATCGTGAGTTTTCAGGTCCTAAAATGTTTGAGTTTAAGCGATATTATGTCAGTTTGATTGAATATTTTAAAATTATGATTGACTTTCATCCACTTTTGTTTCTTTCCTGTAGGATTTTGGTGCGAGATGCTGGGCGTGGGGGATTTCTACTACGAATTGGGGGTGCAGATCGTGGAATTCGGGGTAGCGACGAGCCACCAGAACGGTGGAGTCCTCTCTATGGAGGAAACCCTCAGGAGGCTTAATGTGAGGAGGCGAGCGGATAATAAAATATCTCAGTAAGTCCTCAACATACCCATTCACATTTATACATAAATACAATATATAATAATTTTCATTCCTCTCTGTTTCTCATTAATTCTCGTGCCACATTTTTATCAACTGCACGTTTAGTTACAGTTTCCCATTTTTTATGCTCTCTCTACTTCTTACACCTACGCACTCGCGACTATACACCTTTTACACAATTCTTTCACTCGCTCTCTCCACACGACGACCATACCAGTGTAACATACTATCCTCATTTCTCGTATTGTCAGTCCGTTATACATCAATCCTTATTCTTAAATTACATTATTCATTTCAACTGCTTTCACTTTTGACTGAACTATAATGCCAGACAAGCGTCTCGCATCTATATATCACTAATGGCACCAATACACCTTATGAACCTCTTGCTGCATCTACACTCAGCACTTCTTTCCCCCCCCCCCCCCCCCCCACCCCCCCCCCCCCCCCCCCCCCCCCCCCCCCCCCCCCCCCCCCCCCCCCCCCCCCCCCCCCCCCCCCCCCCCCCCCCCCCCCCCCCCCCCCCAATATTTCAATTCTTTCACAACCTCTAATTTTTCTCTGTTCACTACAATATTACATGCTGTTTCGCCTCGCTCAGTGACAACCACCTTATTTTTATTTACATTCACTTCCAGTCATCAGCATTCTCACACGCCAACAAAACTTGTCACTGTTCTTAATTAATTTTCTGATTCATCCAGAAGCACCACGTTATCAGTATACATCAGGTGCGACAGCCAGTCTTTTCCAAATTTAAATTTGTTCTCTCTAGTATACTCGCTTTCATCTCGCCTATTAACCTACCCTTATACACATTAAGAATCGTGGCCATTATCACGCATCTCTGTTGTACGCCAATATTAATACTGAACTATTAACTTAACTCACCCTGAACCTTTACGTAAGTGCTTCTACTCCCATAAAAACTTCATCTCATTTAAAAACATACCATAGACACCATACATTTTAAGCACTTGCCACAAGGTACATCCGTTCGCTTTATCATACACTTTTCCAAAACCGTAAGTGCCATATATACACACCTTTTTCTTTGTATCAGTTTCTCCATCAGTTGTCTCACTGCAACATTTTATCAATACAGCCTCTTCCTTCCCTAAAGCTACCTTCTTCATCTCCAATCAAAGAATCTGTAATCTGATTTACTCGACCCATCAACACTCTACATCAACACACTTCTTCCACAGCTATACTTAAAAGGCTTACAACTTTGTAATCTTTACATTCATCTCTTTCACCTTTATTTTTTACAGTGGTACAATTACAAAACTTAAGGTTGAAAAGCTATCACTCTAATTATTGTATATTTGTAAAGTTTTCATAATTTTCAAAATTCTTTTTGAAAATTGTAAATACGTTTTACTGCATTAACCAGATCTGTTACAATGAATGTTCTTTCATTTTTCTAGTGTAAGTTTAGGGATCAAATTGTATATTGCGTATTCTGAAAGTTTCATTACATTACTATAATTGTAATGTATGTGGTCGGTCGGTGAACCCATCTTGACGGCCTTTGCAATAAAAATCGATTATCGCAGAGACGATGTAACGAGGGCTATAAAGAAGCTGCAGGTTTTGGGTTCTGGGATGGAAATTGTGGAGAGTGGAAGATCAAAATTCATCTGCTCTGTCCCAGGCGAACTCTCGATGGATCACACCGTTCTTCTGCAGGAGGTGAGTAGCGGGAAGCGCTCGATGGATATTGTAGGCTTTCTAATTGGTACTCAGTGGTAGAAAACTGGGAAGTACTCTATTGGTATGGGAGGTATAGTAAGTAACTACATGCGGTAACGACTATGATAGGGATGGCTGATTTTTCTCAGTATAGTTTGATTTTTGTACTCGTGACAAATATGGAGGGGCCATACTGGATTGCACATATCGGTCCGTTCGTCACACACACTCGTTTGCACCATAACTTTTCAACCATTCACCATAAATTGATGAAACCTCTCGCATACATGGATCATCACAAGACAGTGTCATGAGCAAGAGTCAGGTCCATGCATCAAAGATCAAGGTCACAAA
Source organism: Bathynomus jamesi (assembly GCA_023014485.1). NCBI lineage: Eukaryota > Metazoa > Arthropoda > Malacostraca > Isopoda > Cirolanidae > Bathynomus > Bathynomus jamesi. Next base: position 117,120 of record JAJOZX010003931.1, on the reverse strand, counting down.
TATAGGTGAGGGCATTGATCTCATTTTGAGATAGTAGTACTTGTTGGCTACTGTTTTAGCTTCCAGTGACAGTGATAGCAATTTCCTGAAGACAGAGATGTCCTCAAGGAGGTTTATTTTTCTGCAGCTTTTTGTTTCAGTCCGTCATTTCCTCCTTTTATATCCACACATTTCTCCCTTTATTGTCCGTTTCAGTAGGGATGCAGTAAAATAATGTTCATACTTTACTAGGCAGAGAAAAGCGGACCCCTCACCGTTGGTACAGCGAGCGAACGACTGAAATGGTCTTCGGAGCGTGCTGCGAGGGGATTGAATCATCTGCTGAGAGTGGGCGTAGCTTGGAAAGACGACCAAGATTCTCCTCCTTCGTTCTGGTTTCCTGCTTTCTTTCAGCAATCTCCGATTGGAGATTAAATTCTGAAGTGATACTTTTTCTAGTTTTTAGAGTACCCGATAAATACTGAAGCTTCAAACCATTCATAAGTGGACTGTACAGTTACCGTACAGCTACTCTTCTTAAGGAGCTCTGTTACATCACAATTAAATCACGCCATCAAGATCATGAATCAGTAGATGACGCTTTTCTTCAATGAAATATTGTAATTATGTCGAGCAAGAATTTAATTAAAGTGCGATTGTATAAAACCAAAGACCCACTCTCTTTTTCAAGTCTGAATGGGTAAAGGGGCGTTTGCTCACTGGTAGAGTTTCACTTTTTAAAGGTTCTGGTTTCGAATCCCATTCAGATGCAGGGACTCGTCCAGTTGCAGGGTTCCAAACCAAAGGGCCTGCTTATTTCGTTTGGAGGCCATTTGGAACAAGTTCCTCACAAACCACGAGAATATAAAAAATATTTTAATTTTTTGTTACAATTAACTGATTGACTCGTTTGTCATATTGAAAAGTGAAAGATAGATAACCCACAATACAGTTCATACCTGTTATTTCGCCTTATTAGTAATAGAAGAAAATTGAAAAGCGTCACTATCTTGCTACCGATATTACTTTTCGGGCTGTTACTAATTTTAATAAATATCTGTGATATTTTTATTGTCTGAAATAAATATATTTCATTATATTTTATTGTTACTAACATTGGTTAATTGGCACATTGATATGTGCTACAGTACAAAGGTTTGTACAGAAGCATTTGGGGAATTAAAATTGAATTCATTCACATGAGACTATAGCAAAAATTTGTTGGTTTATTTTATTTTGAGTCTGTTTCATTCAGAGACGTTTTCTTGGCGAATCTGTCTTCGAGATAGAGGATGACCCAAACCTGTAAATAATCTTAGATTGCACCCCATTTTCTTTCATTTTTTGTGACGCTTTGCATTTGGAGGTTTACAAGAAACGGTAGAGCCGCTCTAAAGAGTGCCACAAAAACTGAAAGAAAGAAGAGTGCAATCTAGACTACTAAAAGATTCGTAAATTAGTTTCATGCACTGAGGATGGGATGGTAGCCCTGTGAAGCTTCTGCAAAAAAAAAAAAAAAAAAAAAAAAAAAAATTAAAGCAATAATAGACCTCTGGGTCACCCTTTTTATCCCGATTGTGTCCTGCTTGGAAACATTACATTTTACCGACTTGAGAGTGGCAATAGTAAACTGACCTTTACAGTTTAGCTCAAGGGTTCCCAACCTTTTTAGGTTAACATACCACCATGCTTTTCTAAGTACCACATTCGGAAAGGTTGCGGGTTATTCATCTACAACTACATTACTTTTAAATACATTATCATTAAAGTAATTATATTAGTTAGCAAACTACATATTAAAACACACTTGCGTGCCACCTAAAAGCTCCCAGTTCTACAAGTTTGGAATTGCTAGTTTAGCTGAAGAAACTGTTTACTGGCAGATTTTGGTTAGCAAGTATTAGATTTCTATTCAGAGCTTAATTCATTTATTCAGATTTGAGATGTTCAGTTTGAAGATTGCCTACACCTTAACATCCGTTGTTGTTGATAAATTTCAGACGGGAGCTTTCTTATTTACTAACATATATTTATGAAGAATCAGGACAGCCAAGACAAACAAATTCAGTTTCTATATTTTTAGGTTCGGTTACGTTAAATTAAGTTATTCAAGTCACGTATCTTGGAATAAGCCACTGGATTTTCTAATTCTAAAAAATAAAAAAATTAACCCAACCTTAGTTCCCTTGAACAAGTAAGTATATAATAGGTGGCTTAGGTGCAGTTTAAGCAAACTCTACTTAATACCGAGTCTCTCAACGCTCGGGGATTTTCAGTTATCATTTTTCATACGTACCCAAAATAATTAAACAGCTGATGAGCTAGTGATAGAAGAAAATGGAAAATGGTAAATTTTAATGACCAACTTGAGTATCCAGTATGTTATAAATATATAATAATGTTTCAGACCAACAAAAGCCCTAGGATCCACTCATGGCTGGTCTACCTAACTGTGTTTGTAATTGTGTATTGTGCATGTCTTCCGTGGTGGCGGAGGGGACCTACAATTTTACGTTGGTTCCGAACCACAAAAGCCATAATTTTACTACCTTAAACTATATGCGTCTAATCGATTTTTAAATATGTTAATAGACGTGGTATTAATTACTTCTACCGGCGTTATTTCAGCTATTTACTATTCAATGCGTAAAAAGGTTTTTGGCAACTGCTGTCTCGAACCTTCTACTTGTCAGCTCACATCTGTTATTTCTAGTTCTACTATATTATGTTATTTCGAAAGAGCTAATTCTGTTTACGTTATCGAACCCATTCATAATTTTAAAAACCTGGATTAAATCACCCCTTCGCCTCCTAATCTCGAGTGCAGTCAATTTTAACTCCTTAAGCCTATCCTCGTACGACTTGACCTAAGCGACGGAATCATCATAGTTGCTCGTCTTTGAACCCTTTCGATTTTGTCTATATCTTTGGCATATGCGGATTCCAAAATTGGATCGCGTACTCCAAATGGGGTTTAACTAATGATTTATAAAGAGGAACAATAATATCACACGATTTGTACTTAAAATTTCTAGTTATAAAACCTAGCACTTTGTTCGCCTTATTGACCGCTGCTGTACTTTGTTTCGCCACTTTTAAATCACCAGTGACTATAACTCCTAAGTCTTTTTCCTGTTTTACGCTTGCCAACTCCTTCCCTAACATACTATACGCAAAATTACCGTTACGCGAGCCTATATGTAAAATTTTGCACTTATCGACGTTTAAATCTCATTTGCCATGTGACTGACCAATCAACGATTTTATTCAGATCTTCCTGTATTTTACCTCTATCTTCGTCATTAATCGCCCTACCACCCAATTTTGTGTCATCCGCAAACTTTGAAACTGTACTGACTAGGCCGACATCTAAATCGTTAATATACAGTATATAAGAAAAAGCAAGGGCCCAATACAAAACCCTGAGGAACGCCGCTCTATCAACGACCACCCTCTGTTTCCTACCTCGCAACCACTCTTCTATCCAATTTATTACTACATCCCTGATCCCATGAGCCTCAGTTTTTTCAACGAGTCTCTTTTGCGGTACGGTGTCAAACGCTTTTTGAAACCCTATATACCAGTGGTTCCCAAACTTTTATGGTGGCGACCCTAAATACAATATTGTCCTGGCCTGGCGACCCTAAACGCTGGTACATGCAGTGTTAATGACCAATCATTTTGATACGTGTTTATATTCATATAGTTTGATTAAATCAGTCGTTGAGAATTTCCGTCCCGCGACCCTCAGGAACACCTTCCCGACCCTCACTTGGGTCGCAACCATGGGTTTGGGAACGCTGCGATATACACTACATCTACCGCCCGATGACTATCGTAAACTTCAACCACGCTTTGGAAAAATTCTAAAAGATTAGTTAAGCAAGATTTGTTTCGCCTAAAACCGTGCTGCGTGTTTCTAATCAAGTTATGCAATTCTAAGTGTTCGACTATACGATCCCTAATTAATTATTGATTCCAGTAGCTTACCTACAACAAACGTTAAACTGATTGGCCTATAATTTCCCGCCGCACCTTTATCGTCTTTCTTAAAAATAGGTGTTGCATTTGTTAACTTGAAATTATCTGGTACGCACCCATCAGAAATAGACGCATTAAAAACCAGTTAGCGGTACAACAATGCTTTCTTTTAATTCTTTTAGTTGTATGGAATCCGGCCCCGGTGATTTAAGCATTTTCATTTTACAAATATAGTGCAGTACCTCCCTTTCACTCACCACAATATTATCTAAACTTCTAAAGTATTACCATTATCGAAACGTATGTTTATTATGACTGTAGGGATATTTGTTACATTTTCTGTTGTAAAAACTGGCGTAAAAAATTCGTTTAGCAGAGTGGCCATTTGCTTGTTCTCAGAAACTAGCTCACCGTCAGAATTTTTCAACGGTCCAAAAACGCTCTTTACTGGGTTTCTATTATTGACGTGTTGAAAGAATCGCTTGGGGTTTTCTTTGCCATCACGAGCTATGGAAATTTCAAAATTGCGCTTGGACTTTTTTATTACGCTTTTCGCTTCACGCCTTAGAGATATGGTTGTTTCGTAATCACAAATTGTCTTTATCGCACTTATGTAGCCTATAAGCCCTATCTCTATTCCTTATAATATCCCCTACTCTAAAAGTAAACTACAAGGGCATGTTATTTATTTTTGGCACACTTAATCTTGTACGGTACACATTCCTCATTTATAGTTAGGGAAAAACTATACATGCCTACAATATGGTATCGTATATGGTACCTTTATTTCTTAATTAAATACAAATTATTAATTTATTGAATAAAATAACTAAAAATTGCCTCGAGATTGGCGACATAGCCTATTGGGAATATAAATAATTGCCATACAATAGAACCCAATATGTAGGCAGTGGGTCCACATAAGAAAAACGTATTATTTCGTATCAAAATTTTCTATCGCTGACGCATGAAAATTACTTCGAGAAAAGAAATAATGAAAACACGAAAATTAGACGTCTGGGGACTTTGTAAAGTCAGCGACATTGAAGACAGGAATTTATATTAGCAGCTAGAGCTGCCTAGATTCAAGCGAAGCTTTAGGCAAGGGAGACATGCTTAATCTCCCTCTAAGTTTTGAGTGAATACCTCGTATTTAAGTGTAGTGAGTGCCTATATTAATTAAACCGAATAAACTCCATCGCGCGCGCGCGCGCACACACACACATATATATATAATGTTTCAGACCAACAAAGACCCTAGGATCCACTCATGGCTGGTCTACCTAACTGTGTTCGTGTATTGTGTATGTCCTCCGTGGTGGCGGAGGGGACCTACAATTTTACGTGGGTTCCGAACCACAAGAACATAAGAAATTTATGTAAAAACTGCCGGTAAATTGGCAACGACCAATTTTTACGAAACTAAATAATTATCAATTTAAAACTAATTAATTATCGATTTAAAATTAAAGATAGAATCTCTGATCCAGAGGATCAAGTCATAATAGACTACTATCCACAAATATGTTACACTCTATATCTATTTATAAAGGACATGCAAATATATCGGATCCAAAGAATCCAGTCAATTTCATTACGGTATCCATCAAGTCACGGTCCATATCGATAGCGGACCAAGTCAAAATTTACAATCATATACATTACAATATATACACTTACGAGAAAAAGAGTAGGTGTGGCTGTAAAGACTGGACAGTAATGTAGAAATGTGTGTGCACCCATTTTGGGTCTCCCATTTAAAGGTGTTTGTGGGGCAAGTGAAGATCATGAGTTTTTCAGTACCTCACAGTACTATGGGGGGCACCGCTCGGCAGAGGAATCTCTTTAAATGGGGTGTGTAAGGATAGAGAGTATCCCCTAACCCAAGACGCTGCCTCCCTATATCCCACAACACTTGTGTTGAGCTGTGGGATCTATCCCCAAAAAGCCTTAATTTTACTACCTTAAACTATACCCTTTCTATCAACATATGTCTAATCGATTTTTAAACATGTTTATAGACGTGCTACTAATTACTTCTACCGGCAAACTATTCCAGCTATTTACTATTCTATGCGTAAAAAGTTTTTCGCAACTGCTGTCTCGAACCTTCTACTTGTCAACTTACACCCGTTATTTCTAGTCCTATTATATTGAGATATTTCGAAAAAGCTATCTCTATCTACGTTATCGAACCCATTCATAATTTTGAAAACCTGGATTAGATCACCCCTTAACCTCCTGGTCTCGAGTGTTGTCAATTTTAACTCCTTAAGCCTATCCTCGTACGACTTTGACCTAAGCGACGGAATCATCTTAGTTGCTCGTCTTTGAACTCTTTCGATTTTGTCTATATCTTTGCGCATATATGGATTCCAAAATTGGACCGCGTACTCCAAATGGGGTCTAACTAATGATTTATAAAGTGGAACTAAATATCCCTATATATATTATATATATATATATATATATATATATATGTTAAACACAGACCGTGCATGGAACAAGGAACTCTTCTGGGAAAATTAAATCCACTATAGTCCGAATAAGTAATGGTAAATGACAAATACCATAGTTTTTCTTTTTCATGATGCGACGTGGGCAACGGGTCTCTCGCAAAGAGATCCCATAAATATAGCTTCCCTCACCAGCTATCTGCAAAGCAGACAGGATCCAGCTTTGGGACATGGACCTGTCTGCTTTGCAGATAGCTGGTGAGGGAAGCTATATTTATGGGATCTCTTTGCGAGAGACCCGTTGCCCACGTCGGGCTAGCATCATGAAAAAGAAAAACTATGGTATTTGTCATTTACCATTACTTATTCGGACTATAGTGGATTTAATTTTCCCAGAAGAGTTCCTTGTTCCATGCACGGTCTGTGTTTAACATATAAATTTCTCAGGGGACCATTCTGAGTTTGTGTGTGTGTATATATATATATATATATATATATATATATATACATATACAGGTATACCCCGCTTTACGATGCTTCGTTTTACGAAACCCCGGGTTTACGAAATTGTATTTGCGCTAAATAAAAAATTAAATGAAGAAATATAAAAGACAAAAATAAAATGCGTACGTCGCGCATACCACAATCTAATATTCTGCATTACAGCAGTGCTTAGTTAGCTCGATTTTAAGACAAAAATAATATGCTTACGTCGCGCATACTATACTGTACTGTACTCTATTACGTATTCTGCATTACAGCGGTGCCAAGTTAGCTCGCTTTTAGCTCACTTTGCACTGTGGCAACGCAGCTGTTGTCAGTTTATATGTGCGCTTTGACAAGAGCGTTTGTGCTTTATTCACTCTCGCGCACGCTAAGTGTTTCACTGATATTCTTTTCGTACATTGCAATTACAGTACCCATCATCAATTATGCCAAAACGAAAGAGTGATAGTAAAGACTGTGACGTTAATCAGAAGAAACGAATCCAAAAGCATGTCTACTGACGCATCTATTAATGAAAACTAAATTTGCATATGTAATGATTTGTACTATTTCTTTGTTCATTGCTTACATTTTTATTGTATTTCTTTGTTCATTACTTTCGTTTGTATTATTTCTTTGTTCATTGCTTTCATTTCTATGTTAATAAACATTTTTTTCTGCAAAATTTGCTGTTTTATAACCTTTTTTTTTCGATTTTTTAAGAAAAAAACGTAACCCAAAATATAACATTATATGTATGGGAAATAATGCTCTGCTTTACGAACACCTGCTTTACGAACGGGCGCTAGGAACGGAATAATTCGTAAAGTGGGGTATTCCTGTATACACATATATATATATATATATATATATATATATATATATATATATATATATACAAACTCAGAATGGTTCCCTGAGAACATTATATGTTAAACACAGACCGTGCATGGAACAAGGAACTCTTCTGGGAAAATTAAATCCACTATAGTCCGAATAAGTAATGGTAAATGACAAATACCATAGTTTTTTTCCTTTTTCATGATTTTAGCCCGACGTGGGCGACGTGGGCGACGTGTTTCGTGCCTTGAAAAGTGGACGCTCAATGTCCCGGTTGAGGTTTAAGTTTTGGTTTTTTTGGCTAAAAATACAATAGTTACCCCCTTTTTCTTTGATTTATTCAACACGACGTGAATGCAACGAGTCTTTTACTTATATAGAGGTTCTGAGTGTAGGGATCTAGGCTTGCTTTAAACCCTAGATCCACGTCCCAAAGCTGGATCCTGTCTGCTTTGCAGATAGCTGGTGAGGGAAGCTATATTTATGGGATCTCTTTGCGAGAGACCCGTTGCCCACGTCGGGCTAAAATCATGAAAAAGGAAAAAAACTATGGTATTTGTCATTTACCATTACTTATTCGGACTATAGTGGATTTAATTTTCCCAGAAGAGTTCCTTGTTCCATGCACGGTCTGTGTTTAACATATATATATATATATATATATATTAGAAAAAAGTGGAGCAGTGTGATATATGTCGGGCAACGGGCTGGCAATGTGCCGCCTCAGAGTGTATGAAGCAGTATGGCAATTTATTATCTTTGACTTACCTATCTAGTTAGCAATTCTTTCAGTGTAAACAGTTGTCAGTAAGAAATGAAACCCTATTTACGTCACTGAACATGTTACGAGCCTCCGGAATAAAGATGTATCCTCAAATGTAAAAACGTTATTTAAAATTATAGGTATCTCCCCATATTTATTAAGTTACCACCTGAATTCACCAGTGGCCCAGTATTGTCCTCAAACGGTTTCTATTACGAACATAATTGTAAAATGTTTTAGGGTTTTCCTTACATTCACGAGCTACTTGAATTTCAAATTCGCGTGATGCTCCTAATTAAACATTTAACCTTTCATTTCATTCATAAACGTTCATCTACAAATTGACTCTCAACACCCTCTAAATTGAGCTATACAAATTATAAACTTCATTCAGCAGTGTCGTATGAGGCGCCAGATAGACACGGGTTTGGAATGGCTGGTAATTTCGAATTAGGGGCTGAATTCGTTATATATTGTGCTTCTTGTAATAACATAAATATTAGAGTAAAAAGGAACATTATAACTTTTCGTTACTTTCCGAGAGAGAAAAAGTTGGGTTGAGTATGGTAGTTGTAAATAGTAATAGTAAGTTGTACAGTATCGTATATTCATTTTAGTATACCAACTCATGAATGAGATGACATAAATGGTGTAAATGCGGCTTTGTGTAAAATATGAAATGCAACGCAAATCCAGCTTCTTTCAATAAGGTTTTGGTACCTTCAAAGCCTATTAGGGAGTCGTTTCGTGAAGTTTAAAGGTTCATTTCATTGATAAATGTTCATACAAAAATTGACTCGCAGCGCCCTCTAAAGTGATGTATACAAAATACAAATCTCATTGACGGTTTCTCTGGTCAGTCTGCGTCATGTAGTTTATTGGTGTTGGTCTGAAATGGCTCTTAATTTTGGCCTCATGTTTTCCAAGTTAGATGTAAATGTAAATTACGTTCAGATGAAAGGAAATCCGGACAGTATAACTTTCCATTGTTTACCACAAAATAAATCCTTTGTAAGTAGCAGAAGCATGTGCAGAAATTTGTTGAGGGGGTAGCCGAACTGGCTAATATTCCGGATAATTGCAAATGAGCTTCCCGATTTTAAACATTTATGAAAAATCTAACAAAGCTACAGCGAAAAGCAAAATATACAAATAAAGAAGAACTTAAAAAGTTTTATTTACAAGCTATTGAAATTCAATATGAGCTCCTTTTGTGGCTCTGCAAACATCAAAGTGGTATTCTATTCCCCTCCATACGTTTTGTAACATATCATACTGAACTTTTCTAAGAGCCTCGCGTATCCTTTCCTTCAAATATTCCAAAGTTGTTGCTGTTGGTGGAACAAAATCTTCATTTTTGACATAACTACAAAGGAAGAAGTGAAGGGGGGTTGGATCGGGTGAATGAGCCGGCCAAGGAATGGGTCCCCCCCCCCACACTCGATCCAACGATCAGGCAATTGCTCATTCAGGAATGTTGTAACCTCATTGTGGAAATGGGGTGGCGCACTATCCTGCTGAAACCACACATCAACTTTGTCCTCTAGCAGCTGGGGCATCAGCCACAGCTGTAGCATATCGCGGTAAATAATACCGTTAATTGTTTGTTCAGCAAAGAAGAATGGACTGTACACTTTTTCAGCGGTAAGAGCACAAAACACGTTAACTTTAGGGCTATCTCTGAGGTGTTCAATATTACAAATAAAAATACCCTGAAATATTTTTTATTGTATAGCTTGCTTTTAGCTGTAGCTTTGTTAGTTTTTTTATAATAAGTGCTTAAAATCGGGAAGATCATTTGTAATCACCTGGTATATATATATATAATTATAATATATATATATATAGTAAAGAGGGTAGTAAAATTTAAATATTTAGTTTAGCTAGGTTACTGTTATTATTTGTAATTTTCGTCATGAATTTATTTTTGCCACTAACACACGATACCGTGTTGGCGTTTTTTTAGGTCCAAGGGGGGCATGGCCCCCTCAGCCCACCCCCATGGATCCGCACCTGCGGAGTAAATATTTGTAGCAAGTTGTAGATTTCATTTTGTATGACACCTCATGAATGACATGATAAGACTCTGTAGTAGGCTTTGCTCACACTCACTACTAACTATGTGCCAAAGAAAACGAGATTTATTTTGAGAGAAACGACGGAAAGTTATTTTGTCCGGATTTCCCTTTATCTGGATGTTATTACATCTAAATGAAACATTGTATTATAAAACCTGGGCCCAAGCCAAAATTAGCAGTCATTTCAGATAGACATCTACCACCTTACATGACGCAGACTGATCAAAAATTCATCAATGAGTTTTACATTGGTAAATCTCTAGGAGCGCTCCATTTTTCAATATTAAACATACACTCATAAAACATATACCATTTGAAAGCCCACATTTTTCTGAGTCTAAAAATAGAGTAATCCAAAAGTATCACTAGCAAATAAAAAGTAACTAGGTTTAAATATAAAACCCTATACCGATCAATTTGTGATGCGTGATCTTTACGGGGGCTCCACCCCGTATCCCCGAGACAAATTATACAAATGATAATGTAATAACATTCATGTTAGGTTAGCGTAACAATTACCAAAAATACCATCTTACAACACAGACTGAAGATTTATAACTTAGCCAACCTTTATAATGTAATTAATTACGTCATGCGTCAAACAATTAAATCGTTACTTTTTATTTGCTATTAATACTTTTGGATTACTACATTTTTAGACTCAGAAAAATGTGAGCTTTCAAATGGTATATGTTTTATGAGTATGTTTAATATTGAAAAGATAAAAACATCCAATGCTTTCTCTTCATCTAGGGCACATGACGAATCAAGTTCTCAAAGTCAAAAACCACACGAACAGCATGTCATAATTCTATTACAAACACGATCAAACTGAATCCAGTTAGGAAAAAAAAAGTAGACAGAACAGAATCCAACCAACTAATTAAGTCGGAGTAGCGAAAATAGCCCAATCAGGAAAATATTTTATGAAAAAAAGTACATTATAGCCAAAACAGGAAATATTCACTATAAAAATGTAACTTGTAAATTTTTTCTATAATCTTGCATTTGCTATTGATACTTTAGGATTACTACATTTTTAGACTCAGAAAAATGTGAGCTTTCAAATGGTATATGTTTTATGAGTGTATGTTTAATATTGAAAAATGGAGCGCTCCTAGAGATTATCCTTTACATTTTGTATAGATCACTTCAGAGGGCACTGCGAGTCAATTTTTGTTTGAACGTTTTCCAATGAAATGAACCTTGATGATAAGACTCCGTAGGTAGACTTTGGTACTTACGTTAAAGGTTAATTTGTTTGTAAATAGTTCAAATTCACACGTGTTGTGGTGTTTTTGTGCTGGGTTTGAATAATCGAGAACCGTTAGGCCTTAAGTTCACCTGTAATTTGAGGAAATTGAAATATTTTTACTTTTTTAATTTAAAATTTTGTGTGTGGAAGTATTTTATAGTTTGGATATAGCTAATGTCTATGTTAGCAGAAGTTAAAAGAAAAAACAAATTAACACTTAATCCAAGGGGAACATTATGGACTAATGGTATGCCTGTAAAAACTGATTTAGCTTAGTAAGTTAGCATATGCCTAGGCTTATTTAGCTTAAGAACATAAGAAATTTTTATAGTGGGCACACTAGGGGCCACTTCGGCCCATCGAGGTGGCTCCACTATGTAAAAACTGCCTGTACATTGGCAACAACCAATTTTTACAAAACTAATTAAGTATCAATTTGGTAATTATATAGAAAACGGCGCAACCCGAAGTATGATGTAAAAAACATTTTATTAGGTCAATTTCGATGTGCTGAAGCCAAATCTGTTAACCATTTGGTGTGCAAATGCTTCAAATTAGAGTAAATGTTATTTATATTTTACTCTTATTTTGAAGCATTTGCCTAAAAAATGGCTAATAAGCACATGAAAACTAACCTAATCTAACCTAAGAGTAAAATAACCACACGTTGGGCACGACAACTCAGAAAGCAAAACACCATGTTTTTGGAAAAATAGAATTGCTTCTTCATCATTTTCGTAAAACTTTACAATAGCTTCAATGTATCTAACAGAACACCCTTCACACTCCATTGCTATACCAACATTAAAAGGGTGCATTTTAAAAGGGTTATAAAATTGCTTCTGTTAAGAACTACTTTGACTCGCGAAGCAAAATTATTGGAACCAAAACATAAATGATGGGCAAATGAATGAACTTCAAAAATTTGTAATTTTATTTATAATCTGTAAAAATGTAATTTGTACACCAAATGGTTAACAGATTTGGCTTCAGCACATCGAAATTGACCTAATAAAATGTTTTTTAGGTTATTATGTATTTTATCACACTCAGTCATTTTACACACCAAAATACATTTTTCTAGTAGTATTTGATGTGATTTGTTCAAATATGACCTCCATTTCCGTCGGAAATGAGATCCAACAAAGTTATAGTACTTTGAAGTTTGGCTCATTTTCAAGGGAAATGGAAGTCAAAATCTAAGCAAAACACATCAAATATTACTAGAAAAATGTATTTTGGTATTAATTAACCTAACCTAACCGTGGCTAAACGAGCCTAACCCTGGCTAAATGATCCTAACCCTGGCTAAATGATCCTAACCCTGGCTAAATGATCCTAACCCTGGCTAAATGATCCTAACCCTGGCTAAATGATCCTAACCCTGGCTAAATGAGCTCTCATCTGTATCCACCACCTAATCCATAATAAGGTAATACTCGAGGCTCGTTTAGCCAGGGTTAGGCTCGTTTAGCCAGGGTTAGGCTCGTTTAGCCAGGGTTAGGCTCGTTTAGCCAGGGTTAGGCTCGTTTAGCCACGGTTAGGTTAGGTAAGGTTAGGTTAGGTTAATTAATACCAAAATACATTTTTCTAGTAATATTTGATATGTTTTGCTTAGATTTTGACTTCCATTTCCCTTGAAAATGAGCTAAACTTCAAAGTACTATAACTTTGTTGGATCTCATTTCCGCCGGAAATGGAGGTCATATTTGAACAAATCACATCAAATACTACTAGAAAAATGTATTTTGGTATGTAAAATGACTGAGTGTGATAAAATACATAATAACCATTTTTTACATCATACTTCGGGTTGCGCCATTTTCTATATATTTTCCATCAATTTAAAACTAATGATAGAATCTCTGGATCCAGAGGATCAAAGTCATAATAGGCTACTATCCACAAATATGTTATACACTATATCTATTTATAACTGATATGCAAATATATCAGATCCAAAGAATCTAGTCAATTTCATTATGGTACCCATCAATACCAGTACCATGCCAACCAAAATAAGTCACGGTCCATATCAATTGCGGACCAAGTCACAATTTACATCCATATACATTACAATATATATACTTAGAGGAAAAGTGTAGGTGTGGCTATAAAGACTGTACAGTAATGTAGAAATGTGTGTGCACCCATTTTGGGTCTCCCATTTAAAGGTGTTTGTGGGGCAAGTGAAGATCATGAGTTTTTCAATACCTCACAGTACTATGGGGGGCACCGCTCGGCAGAGGAATCTCTTTAAATAGGGTGTGTAAGGACAGAGAGTATCCCCTAACCCAAGATGCTGCCTCCCTATATCCCACAACACCTGTGTTGAGCTGTGGGATCTATCACCCAAATGCACATAATATATATGAAATAAACTAGTACCATTCATGCAATAAAAATGGGCTTAAACACCATCACCAGATGTCCCTTGCAGACATCAAACTATCCAACCTTCTTTTGAAAGAATCAAGTGTATCTGAAGTCACCACTTCTTCTGTCAGACTGTTCCAAAACTTAATTACTCTGTTTGTAAAACTATGTTTTCTTAAATTTGTTCTACATCTTGGCTTAAATAATTTCATACTATGACCTCTAGTCTGATTATTGTGATCTTTAATGAAAAGAGACTCAAAATCTATCTTATCCAACCCTTTTATCATTTTATACACCTCTATCATATCACCCCTTAACCTCCTCCTTTTTAATGAGAACATGCTTAGATACGCCAGTCTTTCCTTATATGTCAATTGTCTTAGAGATGGGATCATTCTTGTTGCTCGTTTCTGTACTTTTTCCAGTTTTTCAATATCTTGTATCAAATAGGGACTATTAAATTGAATGCAGTATTCGAGGAGGGGTCTCACATATGAAATGTATAGTTGCTTTATAATATTGGGTGATTTGTATTCAATGTGTGTCTGCATGAGATTGAGTCTAGCATTTGCTTTATTTCTGATTACCATACAGTGATTTGAGGGTTTAAGTTCATTTGTCACAGTGACACCCAAGTCTTTCTCTTTATCATCATTTTTAATCCAAATTCCATTCATATTGTATTCAAATTCTGGATTTTTTGGCCCAATATGCATAACCTTGCACTTATCAACATTAAATTTCATCTCCCACTTATCTGCCCAGGCTGTTACTCTGTCTAAGTCTTTTTGTATTGTCATTGCTCCTGCTACTGACTTAACATTATGGCCTAATTTTGTATCATCAGCAAATTTTGAGGTTTTACATGATAGGCCCTTCTCTAGATCATTTATATAGACAACAAAAAGCAGAGGTCCCAGAACAGACCCCTGTGGGACTCCGCTCAATACGGGTCTCCAAGTAGACTTATTTCCATTTAGATGAACTCTCTTTTCTATTTCTCAGCCATTCTTCTATCCAATCAGCTATATGACCTCTTATACCATGGGCTCTAACTTTTACCAACAATCTTGCATGAGGAACAGTATCAAATGCCTTTGCAAAATCTAAGTATACTATATCTACTGGCTCTTTATTGTCCAAATGCAATAGGACTCCATCATAAAATTCAATCAAGTTGGTTAGACAGGACCTTCCATTTCGAAAGCCATGCTGGCTATCATTTATAAGGTTGCACTCTTCAAGGAACTCAGTAACTTTACCTCTAATGATACTTTCGAGTAATTTGCAAATAATGGAGGTGAGGCTGATGGGTCTGTAGTTTTTTGCCAAGTTTCTATTTCCTTTTTTAAAGATTGGAGCCACATTTGCTTTCTTCCAATCCTCTGGAATTTCAGTACATATCAATGATTTATTAAAAATAATTTCTAGTGCCTGTGCTATATTCTTTTTGGCAGCTTTTATGACTATTGGATGCATTTCATCTGGCCCTGGAGATTTTTCCATTTTTAATTTATCTATTGCTTTTAGATATCTAGTTTTGTTACCCTTAATTCATTTATTTCTCTATCTTGTCCTGGTAGTATAAGATCAGGAATATTATTTAAATTTTCATTTGTGAATACTGATGAGAAGTATTTGTTTAGTTCTTCAGTTATTTCAAGATCATCATCTATAGTTTTATCATCTATATGGAGGGGGCCAATTTTCTTTTTCACTCTACTTTTCAAATTGAAGTGACTGAAAAACTTCTTAGGATTGTTTTTTGAATTCTTGGCTAGGCTTTTTTCCAGGTCTCGTTTGCTATCTCTGATTACTTTCTTGCAAATGCTTCTTTTACTTTTATATATTTCGGAGTCTGTGCCATTTTTAGTTCTTTTGAATTTATGAAATGCTTTTGTTTTTTCTCTGATTGCTCTTTTTACATTGCAGTTTATCCAAGGTTGTTTTTTATTTTTTCCAGTTCTGATTTTACACTGTGGGATATGCTTCCTTTGTATGTTCATTATTATACTTTTAAATTTTTCCCACATACTAGTTACTGTCTGTTCAGGCTGTAGAATATCTGTCCAATTTATTAGACACAGATCATTTACTAGTCCATTTATATTTCCTCTTTTAAAATCTGGAACTTCTACTTTATTTTCACTAGGTCTTGAATTACAAACAATATTAAACCGAAGGATACAATGATCACCTGAACCTAGTGTTTCTGAAACCGAGATATCCTGGAAGGTATCTGGATTATTTGTTAGAATTAAATCTAGAATGGCATCGGCCCTGGTTGGCTCCTTTACTAACTGGGTTAAACCATTCTCAATTATACAGTCTAAGAATCTCTCATTACTTTCTGGTGTTTGTAATATTTCCCAGTCTATATGCCTATAATTGAAATCTCCAACAATAATAATATTGCTTGTCATTGCTTTATTTATTTCATCAATAAGTTGATTTTCTACATACTTATTTTCTTCTCTACTTTTGGGGATTCCTCCAACTGAACATCCCTCAGGTGGTCTATAAATACCCCCTATCCTGATTTTCCTGGCATTTTTATGCCCAATATCTATCCATACAGATTCAACTATTTCCTCTTTAACGGAGGTAACTTCAACTGGATTCAGATTTGTCTTGGCATAAATAAATACTCCGCCACCCTCTGAATATTTACGTTCATAATAAAAAAGTTCATAGCCATCAATTTCATAAGTAATGGTATTATCTCTTTCACTAAATAGACTATTTGGTATCGTACTGAATTTTGTCCAAGTTTCAGTGACAATCATAACATCAGGATTTTCAATACCTATGTATGCCTTGAATTCATTTATTTTATCTCGGATACTTCTTGCATTTACATAGAAAAATGACAAAGAACCCTTGGAATATTTTGCTTGTAATTTAGTCTGGTTCTTGTTCTGTGATGGTATATTATTTGCATCTCTTTTACTTTCTTTGTTGACCTTTTTCTTTTGAGTTTTGATTATATTTTTTATTAGTTTATTGTTATCAAGAGTATTGGTATTTGTACTAATTTGGCCTATTCCTTTAGTTTTTAGTCAATTATATGATACAATCTTTGATAGTAAATCAGTTCCTTTACTATTAAGGTGAATTCCATCTCTGTTATAGAACTCTCTTTTTTTGTAAAATTTATTCCACAGTTCGATATATGTAATTTCCATGCTCTGACATAGTGTCTTAAGCCTACTATTTATATATAATGCTTGTGAGTACCACTTATTATTCTCATGTATCCTGGGAATTATACCTGTGATAGATGTTTTAAGGTTAGGTCTCCGTTCCTTTAACTTTGTTAATAGCTGTTTATATGACTCCATGATTTCTTCGGAGTGCTTACCCTTTATATCATTTCTACCTACAGGTATAACCATATTCTTTGGTACAGTTAGGTCACTACCAGATCCTTTTTCTATAATATTATTACTAATTCTATTTATCCCTGCACCTGGATAACAGTAAGCTATGCTACCTCTAGGTAATTTAGATCCTAGACCCCTCACTTGAGAGTCACCTATAATGGATACTGGTTCAAACACACCTATAGCTTTAGAGTGCCTGGGTTTATATGAGTCTGGATTATTATTGCTAATATTTTGTTTTATTGATCAAATTATGGAGTGCATAAAGGCCTGGGTAGTATAGTGTTCCACATTTAATATAAATTTGGGCTTGGATTATATCCTAATTTGAACCGAGGTGTATAAGTTAAATTGAAAAAATAGACTAGCTACCATATTACATTTCCTACCCTTAATTAACCCATCAAATATCTCCTATAACCTACTGTTATATAGACCTAGTAGTTTGGCTACAGAACAGTGAGTGCGTTGATATAAAGGAGTGAAGGAATGGAAAAGTTCAGATTGTAATTTGGTGGCAAAATGTTTATTGAAATCTGCCCATATTGGCCAGACTGAAATCTACTCAAATTTTTTGATGCATTATGCAGTGATTTTTTTTTCCATGATACTCATGCTTGACCAGACCAGAATTTGCAAAATTATCACTTTCTAAATGTGAAATTTTCTCACAATATAAAAAGTTCTTGTGCATAATGTTTCAAAGTCTTCCATTGATGTGTTTTAGAAAGAATTCTCATGCAAGTTTGTCATAACTTCAACCTCAGTTTAAACTTTTCTTGTAGCTATGTGTCAAGTACAAGTAATTTCAGTTAAAACTTGTGTCTGAAGCATCAGATGCAAGTAATTTTAGTTTTTGTTCAAAGTGTTGGATATGAATAGTTTTAGTTAAAACTTGCCTGATGCATCAGGCATGAAAGTGTTACAGAAAAATTGTGCCACCGTTGGAAGAGTTGAGTAGATTTTAAAGTCTAGGCACCTGATGTATTGGGTAAAAATTTTGGTGACTATTCGTTTTTACACCCAGTCTGTTTTTATGATGAGAAACTTTTCTAGTCAATTTTGAGGTGTTTTGCACGAATCTGCCATCTATTTCTTGTGCAAATATGTAGTTTTCAAGATATCATCATCTCAAAAACTACGCATTTGCACAGGAAATGGATGGCAGTTTTGTACAAAACACCTCAAAATTAACCAGAAAAGTTTGCTCTCATCATTTTCATTTGAACTAATGAAAATATCATGACTTAACCAATCATCAAGGGTGTACAATTGACCTAACTGGTTAATATTGGTTATTTCACCTAAATTTCTTCTGATTTTCATATTAGAACCTAAGAAATTTTTATAGTAGGCACACTAGGGGCCACTTTGACCCATCGAGGTGGCTCCACTATGTAAAAACTGCCTGTACATTGGCAACAACCAATTTTTACAAAACTAATTAATTATCAATTTAAAACTAGAGATAGAATCTCTAGATCCAGATGATCAGAGTCATAATAAGCTACTATCCACAAATATGTTGCACTCTATATCTGTTTATAACTGACATGCAAATATATCGGATCCAAAGAATCCAGTCAATTTCATTATGGTACCCATCAATACCAGTACCTTGCCAACTAAAAATAAATCATGGTCCATATCAATTGCGGACTAAGTCACAATTTACAACCATATACATTACAATATATATACTTAGGAGGAAAAGTGTAGGTGTGGCTGTAAAGACTGTACAGTAATGTAGAAATGTGTGTGCACCCATTTTGGGTCTCCCATTTAAAGGTGTTTGTGGGGCAAGTGAAGAACATGAGTTTTTCAATACCTCACAGTACTATGGGGGGCACTGCTCAGCAGAGGAATCTCTTTAAATGAGGTGTGTAAGGACAGAGAGTATCCCCTAACCCCTAACCCCTAACCCCTCTAACCCCCTAGCTGTGGGATTTATCACTTAAATGCACATAATATATATGAAATAAACTAGTACCATTCATGCAATAAAAATGGGCTTAAACACTATCACCAGATGTCCCTTGCAGACATCAAACTATCCAACCTTCTTTTGAAAGAATCAATTGTATCTGAAGTCACCACTTCTTCTGTCAGACTGTTCCAAAACTTATTTACTCTATTTGTAAAACTACATTTTCTTAAATTTGTTTTACATCTTGGCTTAAATAATTTCATACTATGACCTCTAGTCTGGTTATTGTGATCTTTAATGAAAAGAATCAAAATCTATCTTATCCAAACCTTTTATCATTTTATACACCTCTATCATATCACTCGTTAACCTCCTCCTTTTTGATGAGAACATGTTTAGATACGCCAGTCTTTCCTTATATGTCAATTGTCTTAGAGATGGGATCATTCTTTTGCTCGTTTCTGTACTTTTTCCAGTTTTTCAATATCTTGTATCAAATTGGGACTATTAAATTGAATGCAGTATTCGAGGAGGGGGGTCACATATGAAATGTATAGTTGCTTTATAATATTGGGTGATTTGTATTCAATGTGTGTGTGCATGAGATTGAGTCTAGCATTTGCTTTATTTCTGATTTCCATACAATGATTTGAGGGTTTAAGTTCATTAGTCACAGTGACATCCAAGTCTTTCTCTTTTTCATCATTTTTAATCCAAATTCCATTCATATTGTATTCAAATTCTGGATTTTTTGGCCCAATATGCATAACCTTGCACTTATCAACATTAAATCTCATCTCCCACTTATCTGCCCAGGCTGTTACTCTAAGTTTTTGTATTGTCATTTCCTGCTACTGACTTAACATTATGGCCTAATTTTGTATCATCAGCAAATTTTGAGGTTTTACATGATAGGCCTTTCTCTAGATCATTTATATAGACAACAAAAAGCAGAGGTCCCACTCACTGTCACATTTTGGGTAAGTTAAGGATGAGAGAATAACACCATAATTGATAAAACACATCTAATCCTTTGTCTTCATCTTGGGCTTATGATGAATCAAGTTCTCAAAGTCAAAATCACACAAATGGCATATCATAATTCTATCACAAACACCACTAAACTGAATCTAATTAGAAAAAAAAAATAGCCAGAACAAAACCCAACCAACTAATTAAGTTGCAGAGTAGCAAAAAAATAGCTCAATCAGGAAAAGTATTTTATGAAAAAAAGTACATTATAGTCAAAACAGGAAATATATTTTATTAAAAAAAGTACATTTGAACAAATGTGCACAACATAAGATATATATTTTCTTTGTCAGTTTTGAATGGCAATTCAGTATATTATACTGTTTTAACTGCGTGTGAGAGGGTGAAAAGACAAATATTAACCAAAATTTTAACTGAAATTACTTAGGCCCAATGAAGCGGGTGAAAGTTTTAACTACAACTGAAGTTTTGATTGGAATGAATGGGAAATTTTTTAAAAACTACATTAGTGGGAAACTGAAATAATATGAGTGAAACTTAATCAATTTAGAAAGTGAGAATTTTTCCAAAAAGTGTTGTGTAGAGTTTTGCAGATTCTGTAGTCTGGCATACTATAAACTTTATGGAAATTGTGGCAAACCTGACTCAACAGTATATGGAATTGAGGTGGTGATTTTGTGGTAGAGCTTACACTTTTTGTGATAGAAAATATAAATGATGAGTATGGTACTTATTAAAAGTACATGGCTAATTTGAAGAATACAGACATGGATTAGAGACTAAGCCCAAAGTCCAAAAGCCAAGCCTATACATTACTGTATGTAACTAATAGAAGTAAAACTTTATAATTCAGACATGACTCAAAGACAGCCTGTAAGCCACACCCACATTTTCAGATCAACCAGCATTTTATGGTAACATCACTATATAATATATATATATATATATATATATATATACATATATATATATATATATATATTATATATAATAATATATATGCCAGGCCAAAGAAATAAGATTTTGATAAAATTTAGGAATATAGATGCAGTTCACAAACAATAGAACCCATAATTAATAACCAAGCATGACCTATTACTGATTATGAATTCCAGAATTTGCCAGTCATTCCTACCTTTAATGGAGTGTAAGAAGTGAGTTGCCTTTTCTGGAAATAGCTCTCTTTAGCAAACAATTCATCTGATGTATAGAATACGGTACCACATACAGGCTGCTAGACAACCAGCAAAATGTTCATGCCTTCCTCAAAGGCCTACCTGCCAAGGTCTATAAGCTAGCTTCCATGAGATGTGTGTAATGCTTCCCATTATAATTATTAATTTTGCCTAATTCTTAGGAAACTATGAAGAGTATTTTAATATTTAATACATCATTAAGACGTAAATAATCATGTAGGCTTTTGATTAATTAGCGAGCTAGGCCTACTACACTCATGCTGATTGGATAGGGTCATTCCATAACAAATCATGCAGTAGTCAAAACCACACCCTCATAGATTTTGCTTAAATTTGGTTTATAGAATGGTCTATCCTAGTAAGTACCAAATTTCAAATATCAGCTTAATCAGAGTTATGGTTCAAAAGTTATGCTCCCCCCTTTTGGGGGGGGGATGAAAACTGTAAATATTCAAACCACCATAACTCAGTCCCCAATTGACATAGAATAGGGATTTAAAGTGTTTATGAAAGGTAATTGCACACACACACACACACACACAACAAATTAGCGTAAGTAGAAAAAATGGCTAAAATTAACAGAAAAAAAAGTTATGACATTTTATTCCATTTGAAGGGGTCCTGCCACCCCCCTAAATTACAGATTTTTTTAAAATTTTCATATATACAAAAAATGAGTTTCAACCCCATTCTATCAGTATATTAAAAGAAATATATGTGTATTTGCATATAAAATAGATATTTACAGATTTTAAAATGGCTACTTTTACTTAAAAAGACTAATTTTTACAAATTCATGTAAGCTGTTAGGTAATTTATCAGAAAATAATACTGAGTGGTAGATCCTGATGAGGTGAGGAAACTAATTTTATAATCACCATGTTCTTCTGAAGTGTCTAAAATAATTCCAAACCAAACTTTATCATCATATTTACAGGCAACATACTGGCCAATTTGATACTCCTCTTTTTCACCTAGTTGATTGTCTTTATCTGGTTCAGCCTCAGTACTTATTGTAAACAATTTACAATTATTAGAATCAGATGTCTGATAAGCTTGTATTAAGTTTTCTGACTCTAGTACAAACCTGTGGAAACCCTGTGTACCTTTAACAGGTAAAGCTTCATTAAACCTACTAGAAAGATTGAATTTATCCACATAAACCTCCTCCTTTGTAACATACAAACAAATAATTGAATTAAAGTGCTCAGTGCAAAAATCATAGAAAGCTCTTGGTGTTAGAATATGACCAGTATCAGTACGTTGCAAACTAGCCTTTGCTACAACTCTTTTAATAGTTCCTCCAATACCATCATAAGCATTTTTCCCATGACTTGTGGCAAAAAAATTCCACTCAGCCTTCACACCAAAATCCTGTTCATGATAGAATAGATTGCTGAAATTATATTTGTTTTTGTATTGGCCTCCACACCCATCAGAGAAATAAATTACTTTTTGTACGTTGGGGAATTTATGGTTAATATTCTTCATTAAATATTGCTGAAAAGTGTGAACTGCTGATGTTGAGTGCTCGAGACAATTGCTAATAATACAGTAACTAGTATGAATTAATTCCTCATCCTTCATGTGATACACCACAAATGGATGGAGGTCACCTGGTCATTTGTCCAGTGAAAACTGTGTGGTTCATCTTGAGTGGTGAATGAATAGTTTTCTGCAAAATCCCCTAGCACAAGTATTTCATCACTGAAGATTCTGTTTCATAGTCTTCAAATACTGACTCTGGCTTTTTGCAATGTAGTGGTGCCTAGTAAGAGAAAAAATGTTTTCTGAAAGGTGTTCAATAAATTCATCTGGAGAAGCTATATGAGTTTCCAATGTTGATCTGTCTGTATTAGTCCACTGAACATATTTGACAGAATCTCTGCTTGTCAAGGAAGTTATAGTATTTAAGAAATTAAATATGCCTATGCTACCAGGACATTCTCGACATCCATGTAACATGCAAGTAGAAGAATTTATATCACAAACACTTTTTTCAATAAGTGTGTAATAGGTTAAGTTTTTTCTCTGCAATTGCTGATACCATGAGTTTAGGATTCTGGTGGTGGGTGCAAACACAAACTGAGTGGGTTCCTTTGCCTCCAGCCAATTACACACTGTTTAGGCCTCAGATTGGCAAAGGTAGAAAACCCTATGCTATTATCATTGTTTTCTTTATATTTTGAATATAATTCTTTTAAATTTCCTAGTAATAGACATTTCTGCTTGTACTCTTTTTCACCATCTTTATTTCTTATTCTAACACAATCAGATTTCCCTGCACACAAATGACTGACTTCATCATCTTCGTAGAATTCTCTTATTTCAGAGATTATATCTTCAGTTAGTTTTCTTCCTTTACTGTAGATAGGAATCTGTGGCATAATACCAAATGTATGTTTCAAATGTCTGGCTTTGTCAACCATGTATCTGGTTGCACCAAACAAATCCATTGTCCTAGAAATAGGAAATGATGAGTGTAAGTATCTGAAGCCTCCTTTTGTATGATGATGTGGATTTGAAGTCTTGTACAAGATCACTCATGAGGTTTTCCTACCTATAAAAAAACAAACTCCAAATTACTGTACAATATTAACCCCCTTAACAACGGGGGTGGCATGCCCGTCATATGAGCACTGAAAGCCTCACGCCAATATAATGGCTTCCCATCGTTAAGGGGTTAAGGATGTAAGTACATGATTTATATTATTCAAGAATTAAGGAAGTACTGTACTTCATGAATTTGAACATATACCAGTATATTTAGTATATGGGATGATGTCACATTTTAGGAAATATAGCTACCGTAATGTCTACATATATATCCAAACATGACAACCTATAATACTGTACCTATAAACAGGTATTTACATACATACATTAATAGTTCAAAGTCATCTCATTAATTATTTTTAGTTTCTTACCTCTCCAAATCTGCTTCTTTGAGATGCTGTTTATTCAGTGGCAAATGCAGTTTCCAACTTCCTCTCGAGGGAGGTTGAAGCTTTTTTGTATTTTTGTGAAACTGCCTTTGATCTGCTTCCACTGCTCAGGGCATCTGAAAAATATTTGAAATACAATTAATTAATAAATATAAGTATGACATATCTAGTGGCAACAATCTGAATTTCTGAACTGAAGTATATTTTTTAGATAATTTCATATATATGTATTAGGTACAAGACAACTATATCTGAATTAAATTTCAGCTGACAGTATAAAAATGCATTATCTGTACACACATTAATAGCTAGTTACTTACATAATTTCACTGGGGTAACATGAAGTTGCTCCAAAGCTGCATTAAGATCTTCTCATTGAATATCTTTATCCGTTTCAGTACATTTTCTTGGAATTTTTTCTGGGGATATGTCAGGTGAAGTAGTTGTACTTTCAGTACTACTAGTTATTGCTTCTGGCAGTCTGAATAATTCTTCAGGTTTTGCGTGTTTATTAATTAATTTCAGACAATTTATACAAACTTCTGATTCATCACTGAAATTATATTTAGGGTCACTAGTATTTTCAACAAGAAGTTTTGGAAGTGACCTCAAGTTTCGCAGAATAGGCTTTTTGTGCAGTTCCAAAGGGTTACAACAGCACTTGTTATAGCTTTTATGTGTAGACATTTTCATCAAACACTTTTACTTATTTAAAACACTATGCGTATATGTACAGAAATCTGTTCAAAATGAAAAAAAAATATACATTAAATGAGAACACGGTGAATGCTTTGCGCATCACAGGAAACAAAATAAAGATCTCTGTAGTTAGGCAATAGTTATCCTGGGTAGGATTGCCACTTTTTTAATGTCCACATGGGATTTTTTGTTCAACCAATTTACCCCAACAATCGAATGGGGGAAGATATATATTTTATGGTAGGTACTAGTGTTTTATGTTTAGTTCTTAAAATACTAGTTTAACACACGTATTTACATTTTTAACAAGTACACCAATCTATATACCAGAAGTCAATGAGAATGTTGAACAGTTTGTTAGAAATTATTGTCTCTTAAGTGAAAGTACTTTCACTTAAGAGACAATAATTTCTAACAAACTAACAAATTTTTTGACTACTTAGTCATTTTCAAATCTGTAAATACCTATTTTATATGCAAATACACACATTTCTTTTCATATATTGATAGAATAAGGTTGAAACTCATTTTTTGTATATATGAAAATTTCAAAAAATCTATAATTTACGGGGGTCAGGACCCCTTCAAATGGAATAAAGTGTCGTAACTTTTTTCTGTTAATTTTAGCCATTTTTTCTACTTATGCTAATTTGTTGTGTGCGCAATTACCTTTCATAAACTTTAAATCCCTGTTCTATGTCAATTAACGACTGAGTTATGGTGGTTTGAATATTTACAGCCCCCCCCCCCCCAAAGAGGGGGAGCATAACTTTTGAACCGTAACTCCGATTGAGCTATTATTTGAAATTTGGTACTTACTAGCATAGACCATTCTATAAACCAAATTTAAGCAAAATCTATGAGGGTATGGTGCACTTTTTCTTTTTTTGCATGAGCCTACAAGATTACATCTGTTTCACCATGCAGAATATAGGAATAATTTAATTTGTTACTGAATGATGAATGCATGCAGTTTTGTAATTGGAAAAAATTTCTACAGTATTATTTTCAGTTGTATTGCGAGTGTGGGTGGAGCATCACTGACTGCCTGTGAACTGTGGCTGGATAATGAAGTTTTTCCCAAATAGAAATTAGGTTAAGTTGTGCTTTTGGACTTTTTTTCTAAACTGTGTCTGCATTCTTCAATTTTAATAAAATAATGATTTTTTAAATTTTACCTTTAGTAAAATATTTAACCACTGACAAGGCACTCCAATATTTGGTAGTGAAGTTAGTTCCCATTTCTCTGTTCTTGATCTGTTGTTCATAAATATATACATAAGAAGCATAAGGACAGCTCAAAGACATGAGGGCCTTTATAGGTTATCCATGTCCAAAATAAGAACCAAACCACCCTAAATACATATGGTGTGATATTTTACTCCTCGGCTGTACAAAGAATCCCAACTATTTGCAAAATTTGATTAAAAAAAGAGAGAGGTTTAGATTATTTATGACCTCAACAACTTTGCTAGGCCCAAGTGGATTAATTTTTTCCAAA
Source organism: Bathynomus jamesi (assembly GCA_023014485.1). Taxonomy (NCBI): domain Eukaryota; kingdom Metazoa; phylum Arthropoda; class Malacostraca; order Isopoda; family Cirolanidae; genus Bathynomus; species Bathynomus jamesi. The sequence continues at coordinate 90,259 of JAJOZX010003931.1, read as the reverse complement.
TCTAATATTGTACTGTATTGTACAAGGTTTCCCAGTTCATAGCTTATATGTAGTTTTGTGGCCACTGGCATCAGGTCTTTTGAAAAAAGTTGCGAAACTTTGAATTCTTGTCCATTTCATATATCAGGCATCAAGGTGTATCTTATGGTCAGGTTAGGTGGCCATTCTAGTTTGCTTAGTACCATAATTTCCCACATCACCAACATTTGGGTGATCAAGGGTCATGAGCTTATGGGCATTGCCAAAAAATAAGAACAAGAAGCTTAAGCTTAACACAAAGACACCCAGGGCTGACCTATTCTATCCAAAATAAGAACCACTCCTAACTCTACAAATCGTGCTTTTCATTAAAAAAAAATTTTAATAACTCATTCTGCGGACTAGCTAACTAACAACTACCCAATTATATTTCAGATGAAGGCAAATTTGGGCAGAAACTCCTAGAGAAAATGGGTTGGGCAAAGGGCAAGGGACTAGGCAAGGAAGAACAAGGTCTCCGAGAACCCTTAAGAATTGCAGCAAATTCTGACCAGAAAGGTATGATGATGAACGGTGAATGGAAGGTGAATGAAATTTTATGATTAAAATTTTGGCTAATTCCAACATTTTTGTCTTAGTTTCTACATTAGGGTCTACTATGGAAACTACCAGTAGCTACAACTTGGTCCTGTGGCTTATAATTCTCATATTTTTATATTTGCTGAATCCTGTTCTATCTCTAAAAATGTTTGTATGGTTCACTAATACACGCTTTACTGTAACCACTAAGCGTACATTTCTATGGATAGATGCTGACTCTGTTCTTTTTTGTTCCAAATATCTTTTATCTAGCATCTATTAGGTTAATAGTACTGGTATGTAGGTAATTTGTAATTAGGTACTGGTACATTTCTGGTTTAAAGCAGCTTCATGGAAGGAAGAGAAATTTTTTAGTCTGAGCAGCATCTTGTAGATAATTTACCATTTATGAAAATGAAGACATAATTTTTGTAGTTTTACTTTCTAAACTTCAATTTAAAGTTTTTATAAATTGTTTTTTATTCAAAATAGTTTCTTTTAATATGTTTATAAATTAATAATACATCAGGAGAGGCAGGGGTAACGAGCTTGACCTTCTTGAAATGAGGAATCATCGCATGGAACTTGAAAGGTTAATAATAATAATAATTTTTATTGCGTATATATAATAAATATTAGTGTGTGTGTGTGGGGGGAGGGATTATGTAGGAAGGGGGAGCCAAGGGTGAATGCCCATAGAAGAAAGGAGCCACAATCAAGGTCCAGGGATTTGGAGATGCCTAGACACACTGCATTTGAGAGATTGGAGGAAAGATGGATTGAGGAAGTGTGTTCCAGAGTTGACTGGTTGAGTAGATGAAAGACTGAAAATGCCAATTAAGCCTTACGTTAGAGAGGTGGACAGAAAATTACTGAAAAAGTGTAGAGTCTGGTGCCGCTTGCTCTCCTTAAAGGAGGAGGCATGCAGTTAGAGTGTTTGGAAAAGCAGTGTCCATTATAATAGTGATAGTAAAGAGAGAGTGAGGCAATATTGTGGTGAAGAGAGAGGGATTGAAGACAGTCGGTAAGAGTTCTACTGCCAAATGCAATAAACCAGCAAAAAGCATTTTCCCACCACAACTCGCTGCTGCTTTTGATAGAGGGAAAATCAACAATTGCGTGGCAGTTCATGACACTGCCATGGATCTGGGATTCAATGTTGGATTAATTCAGTCATTCTATCAGCAGAGCAAGAAAGAGCTGGTGCCAAAAGTTCACTCAGGAGGTAAAGCGTGCCTTTAACCAGGATGCTCCCCTCGTAGTGCACTTAATAATAATCAGTCCGGAGTGCCAGAAACTGCCACAGTGCTCAGATCAACTAATGTGGCTGATTATTTTAACTCTTATATTATTATTACCAGCACCATAGGGAGTTTATGGAGTTCCAAAACTTGCAGTCCTCTTAAATCCTTCACACCCACCACCTAACGAAGCTGGCTGTCATGAAGTTTTGAAGGTAGTGCTGTGGAAAACCCAGTCACTCGATGATACTGAAACTGTTGGAGCTAAGCCTGCTCTACCTTGGAGAGTGACTGCAGAGCGGAGTGTGCTTTGACACCAAGCGCATATCGCCAAGCTTGCTAGATGGTCAGTATTACTTGTATCATTGAGCTTTGTCTCTTCAGAGGGTAGATCCATCTGATACTGCAAGAAACGGCACTACTGCAGGATTTTACCTTGTTTGCTGTTCTCGTGTACGTCAAGCAGTGGTTCAAGGCACCACTGCTAGCTGCCACTCAAATGTCCTCACTTCAAACTGTTGAGTAGTATTCCTTGTCAACACAGTGGTGGCTGATGCTGTGGCAACAACAATAAAGTGCAGAGAAAGGAATGAAGTTAATCAAGGATTACAATGCCATCCAAACAAAAAAGAGTGGCAGCAACAATATCTGCTGCAATTGGTACAAGACCATCAACACCATTTCCCTGACATGCAGAAGGCCACCATTACTGTCATTAAACGAGGCTTCAGTGAGTCGCTGGCCATTGTAATAGCCCCCTCCCCCCTACTGACAAGGGGTTGATACTTATTCTTGACACTTTAGTCTCTAAGGAGAGAAATTTGACAGTTGCTGAGTGACTGGGCTATGGTTGTGGCCAGTGTCATAACACCTCTTTCCATCAATCAGCAAAGTTAAGCGACATTGGGTTTGGGTAGTAGTTGGATGGGGGATGCCATCTCCTGCATCCAAATTATTTAGCGAACCATGGTTTGGATCCCACCTAAAATTACAGGTCTCTTCCGTCATATGACCTTGGATGTTGTGAAGGAGGTAAAACACCATCATCATCCAACTGCTGAGCTACTTCAAAACATTCTTTGATTAAGCTGATGTTTTGCATAATAGTATTTTAACAAGTGTAAGAGAGAGAAAGCGTACCAATTGAAAAGTTTTGGGAAAAAATTCATTTTTGAGGTAAACCACATATATATATATATATATATATCCCCGCAAGGGGGTTCTAAGCTCGTGCTCTTGAGTGCTTTTTGTGCTCGTTTGTACGTGCTTGTTCCTGGAGGTTTCACGTGCGCCCTCCCGGCCCTAGCACCCAAGGATGATGGGGCTCGACCCTGCAGTCCTTGTCATCCTTGGTCTTTTTCCACTTCGACTGTCCCCTCCACCCTTTCTTTTTCCTCTGTCTTTCCTCTCACTTTTTCTTTGTTTTTCCGCTGAGATATGCCCTTTAAATAGAGGCGAATCGGTTCTTCCTAAAAAAAAAAAAAAAAAAAAAAAATATAATATATAATATATATATATATATATATATATATATATATATATATATACTGTATTATGTATATATGTGGTGTAACAAACTTAACTGTTTTGGGGGGATTAAGAGGAATATTTTGATCAATTTAAAATAAAACTGACAAACCTGAATGATGACCAATATTCATCCATTGTGCTTCCAACACCAATTTAACACCATTTTGAAAAGAACGCAGTTGTCATCCAAATAACTCTGTCTATCTCGGTGCTTTGCAAAGCCATTTGAGCATTTTGACCAATGTTTCACTTTAATTTCGGTCTTGCCCTCCTTGGATATTCCAGAGAGCTACTTCAGCTACTTGACAATTGCAACCAGGTTTTTGCACAGATTTAAGTTGGTTGATTTTCCACACCATCATCTGAATTTCTTATCAAGAATTTCTAAGTGATGTCAACTGTCAAAACTACAGAAAAACCCTCCCAAAACTGGTAAAGCATTTTGTTACACCTTTTGGGAGTGGTACATAAGTTTAACCCTAGAACTACCAAGTGGGTCCAATAGACCCACTTGGTAGTTCTAGGGTTAAAGGTTAAAAGGTCAGTGTGCATTTTCAGTGAAACATAATACAATCATGATGAACCAAAATCTTAATAATTTCATGCAGCTAAGTGTTTAACTATATAGTAACATTTAAACAAGTAGGCATAGTTTGTAACCAGTGCAACTTTATTACTGCAACTGGCCAAACTGATCATTCATTAGGATGAATAGGTTTTAAGTGTTCAGTTTTAGTGTTGATTAAAAGACCCAAGATTAATTTCTGCCATTGTTGTCCATTTAAAAAGGAGTGGGTTACAAAGAGAATGCAGAAGAATGGTTGAAACATTATGACGCCTTCGAAGATGTGTTGTCAAACCTTAACAGCATCAATAATCCAGAGGGTAAAGAGGATGACAGCATTTCCACTGATGAAACCAGTGAAGGAAATGTTAACTCTTTGGAACTGCAATCAAAAAACTCAAAAAATAGAGTTCAGTGAGTTGTAATATGTTTATGTACAGTTTTTGAGGTAATGCTGCTGTTCATGCTAGGTTAAATTAGGTTGACTTAATCCAATTGAGCAGGTATCTTATCACCAAATTTTGTGATAGTATGGGTTAACACTGTGTTAAACTTTGTTTTGGATTATGAAATATTCCATAAGTTTCCAATCAGTGACACGCCTCGCCATTGTTTTAATTTGGAGAAGTAGTTTTAAAATTTTTTCCAAAGAATGCTCTGATCTACTTAACCCATTTTTTGTTTCAACGTAAATAATTGTGAAACTGGACTATTTTTTATTTTATTTGGCATTTAAGTTCTAGGCTTTACTGGGCTCTTAATTAAAAATAAAAGTTATTATTAATAATACATAAATCATGAATAAGAATTATTAGAATATGTATTAATCTTAAATTATTATTATAGATATAAAACGGTCATTATTGAAGGTATGATACCGATACTAAACGAAGAAACCAATATTAGATACGATAGATGAACAATAACAAGTAATGTAGATTTAATCCTAGCTTCTACACATGGGAAATGAATAAGTAATAGTAATGTATTTCATCTTTTCTGTCGACAATGAAACGTTCATTGAATGACCAAAATCTTATTTTCAGTTACAAGATGTTCACCCGAGGCAAAGATTTGAGTCGGTACAATGACGACGATTTAGCCTGCGTCCTTGGATCGAAAAGGTCTTCGAAGAGGAAGAAGGAAGAAGAAGAAAAGGAGGAGGAGGAGGAAGAAGAAGAGAGGACAGAGAAGGAAAATAAAGAAAAAATTGAAACCGAAATAGGAGAAATGGATAAAAGCCACGGTCTTACCACCGTCTATGGAGGCAGCTTAAAAGCAAGTATTGCAGAAGTCCATAAATCGAAGTTCAAACCATACAAATGAGGCGTCGTGCGGCACAATAACGAATCAACCAACTGACAGAAGTTCCGTTTTCTGTGCCATAGTAAACTTTAACCTTTCCTCCATCACGTACCAGGTCGCCTTTTGGCGTATTCGTGATTGTATCCTCAAAACTTTGTTATGGCACATTCGTTATTGTGCCGCGCGACGCCTCAAATGAAGGAAACTCCTTCCCTCTTTGAATCGTAATTGTTATTAGAAGCCATCTTCGCAATAGTTTTCCTAGTTCAAATATGCAGTCAGAAAAATTATATATAATATATATGCAAATAACTGCAATGACCGCGCAGTATATAAATGAATAGAAACGACATAAGTATTAAGGAACGTTTTCTGCACACGAGGAGGAGAGATTATTTCGTTATCTCTCCTCCTCGTGTGCAGAAACGTTCCTTAATACTTATGTCGTTTCTATTCATATATATATATATATATATATATATATATATATATATATGAAAATGAAAAGGTTTATTGGCAGACTATAGTCCATATCACAAATATTATTAATACAATGACAGTTCATATACTAAGGATAGAAATATATACAATTGATTAGAAATAATACTGCACTGTCGAAGTTAAGTGGAGCTACAGACAAACGTTTTTGTACCAAGAAGTCCATAGCTTAGAGGATAAATGACAGGACTCATGGATAGCTTGGATGATCGGGTTGGTTGATTTTTTAATTCTTTGCATTAGACTCTGTTGAGCACGTCTTGTTACCTCCGGGAAGCTCGGGACATTGCGGGTAGCAAACATTTGCGAAGCTTAGCATCTCGGGGGTAACTTATGTAAGAGTCTAAAAGACCTGTTGTACAGCAAATTTAGGGTTCTGCCAGAACCTTTTTTATAATTCATCCAGAGTTGCTGTCCTTATATATTACTGCAGAAAGTACGAAAGAGTGTCTCTTTAGCTTCACTTGTACAGAATCGAAAGTTCCTCATGGTCATATTCGCTTTAGCACACAGGCTTCGAGATTGTTTTCTTATATCCGAGTCATCACTCAAGGAGCTGGTAATAGTTTGACCCAAATACTTAAATTCTCGTACTTCCTCAATTACTTCACCATTCATTTTAAACCTTATATCAGCTGGCTGATTACAGCTTTTAGGATGAAATTGCATAACCTTAGTTTTTGTAACATTAAAAAGAATATCATGTTTCTGCGAGTACACTTCGCAGACGTTTAGTAGCCGATCCAGACCTTTAACAGGGACTTATTAACACCATATCATCGGCATAAACTAAGTTACTTATCCTTGTGTTATCTATACAACATCCCACTTTTACCTCATTAAGTGAAGCAATTAATCCGTCGATATACACATTAAACAGCATAGGGGAGAGCAAGGAGCCTTGTCTCACCCCGCAAGAGGAGCCAAAACACTCGGATAGTACATTCCCCACCTAACAGTGAAAGATTGGTGAGAATACCAAAATTTCAATAAATTTAATATGTACATGGGAACCTTCCTGTATATATGTATATACGAGGAGTGATCAAAAAGTATCAATAATTTTATTGCTACGTACAAATTAATGCAAATAAGAAATAACCGTGTATATATGTGAGTCTTCCTGCCCTCTGGCGTCTGCAGTCTGAAGCAAAATCTGCTACCATGAGTCGGTAGTTGGTTGGAGTGCTTAAAAGGAGTGTGTGTTTTTGCAGTAGGTATAAATCTCTGAAATGGAACAACGCGCGCTCGGAGACGAACGAAATGATTAAAACAGCTTTTAGAAATGATGCTCTCAGTATAGCTAACGTTCACAAATGACACAAAAAGTTTAAAAATGGAGAAACATCGCTTGAAGACAAGGAACGCAGTGGCCGCCCTTCCACTTGTCGTACGGATGAAAATGTCCAACAAATTCGATTTCTGGTACGAGCAAATGTTTCTCCATTTTTAAACTTTTTGTCCCATTTGTAAACGTTAGCTACACTGAGAGCATCATTTCCAAAAGCTGTTTTAATCATTTCGTTCGTCTCCGAACCCGCGTTGTTCCATTTCAGAGATTTATATGTACTGCAAAAACACACCCTCCTTTTAAGCGCTCCAACCAACTACTGACTCATGGTAGCAGATTTTGCTTCAGACTTCAGACGCCAAAGGGCAGGAAGACCCGCATATGTAAACGGTTATTTCTTATTTGCATTCATTTGCCGTAGCAATAAAATTATCGATACTTTTTGATCACTTCTCGTGTGGTGTGTGTATATATATATATTATATATATATATATATATATATACAGGGCGTCCCAAAAAAATGTATACACACTTTAAATACTTATAAAGGCAGTGTTATTAAAATACATTTCATTTTCAAAATGTAATAGAATCTACAGACATTATTTAATTGTTTGTCAACGCCTGTTTTCAAACTGACGTCCGTTCTAGTCCAGGCACTGCTGATAACGCGAAGCAATGGAATCGCAAACATCACGAAACATTTCGTTTGGTATTTGTGTGCATTCTCGTTCAATGGCTGCTCTCAATTCAGCGACTGTTGCAGGTTTTATAGCGTAGACTTTGTCTTTTAAGTATCCCCATAAAAAAAAAGTCTAGTGGTGTGAGGTCTGGTGAACGCGGAGGGTATTCTACGAAACCCCTTCGTCCAATCCACATCCACATCCACATCGTGCCACGTACCACTCGCAATACTCCACTCTTCGGTCCGGATCATCTTCATTAATAGCATGGACTAATCTTGGAATGTAACTTTTCCATTGACAGCGCTTCAAAATGCGTTGGACAGACGATTCTGAAATTCCTACCTCACGACTCGCTTGCCGCACAGATTTCTTGGACTTTGGTGATACGTTTCCAGTACTCTTCTTGCTTTGTGGGGCTTGTCGATGTCCGTGGTCTTCCGGAACGTTCTTGTGGACATTCTGAACAGTTCCATCGGCTTCAAACTTATCTCTAATTCGAGTGATGGTAAGTCGCGTTGGTGGATCTGTTTGAAACTCCCTCCTAAACTGTCTTTGCACTTCAACTGCGTTTTCACACTTCCAGTAGCATTTTAGAATGAATTTCCTTTGTTCAAAGCTTAGTCTGACTGCCATTATTAATTCTAATGGGTTTAACTTGGAAAAAAGAAACATCAATTGAGCTATCAGCTGTTAAAGTGTGTATACATTTTTTTGGGACGCCCTGTATATATATATATATACACACACAACACACACACACACACCACACACAACACACCACACACACACACACACACACGGGTTAGACAAAATAATATGAACACCCGCCGATTTCACCGGTTATCTTTACGGACTGCTCAGACACAAAGTAAACGGTCAAATGACTGGCAAACCTATTTAAATGCGTAACAGAGAGTGTATACGTCATGTTATAACCCTTACGTTGTTTTTACAGATCTGAGTGAATTATGAATTAGCAGTTATGAAAGACCTGTCAGACTTCCAAAGAGGGAAAATTGGCGGAGCGCGGATGGCTGGTGCATCGGTGACGAAAACCGCTCAGATGTTCAATGTATCCAGAGGAACTGTCTCTATGGTCATGTCTGCATACCAAAACCATGGAAAGACAAGCACCGACAAATGCAATAGTGGACGCAAGAAGAAGCTGTGTGATCGACACCGCCGGGTGCTAAACCGCATTGTGACAAAGAACCATAAGACCACAGCTCCAAAAGTGACTGCAGAGCTTAACCAGCATCTTGCAAGCCCGGTATCGACCAGAACTGTACGTCGCGAGCTCCATGGAGCTGGATACCATGGGAGGGCTGCAATTGCCAAACCCTTCCTTTCGCACATCAACATTGAGCGGCGCAGAAAATGGTGTAATGACCATAAGAATTGGTCAATGGACCGGTGGAAGAATGTAGTCTACTCCGACGAATCCTCTTTTACGCTATTTCCATGTTTCGGTCGAGTTTTCGTCTGGAGACAGCCTAAAGATGCTTATGACTCCGACTGCCTGACCCCAACCGTTAAGCATGGAGGCGGATCTGTGATGGTTTGGGCAGCAATATCGTGGAATACTCTTGGTCCAGCTGTAGTACTGCATGGTAGGGTTAACGCCCAGGTCTATCTGTCAATATTGGCTGACCAGGTCCATCCCATGGTCCAAACGCTGTTTCCCAATGGCGGCGCCGTCTTCCAGGATGATAATGCACCAATCCACACCGCTGGGGTCGTTAAAAACTGGTTTGAAGAGCATGTTAGTGAAGTAGAACGCTTGGATTGGCCTCCACAATCCCCGGATCTTAACATTATCGAGCATCTGTGGTGTCAGTTGGAGCAGCAGGTCAGAAGCCGATTCCCACCGCCGGCGTCTTTGGGGGAACTGGAGCAGGGTTTGCTCGAAGAATGGTTCAGGATTCCTCTAGCCACTATCCAAAAGCTGTATGAATCAATTCCCCGATGCATTGCAGCTGTTATTGCCGCTAAAGGAGGACCAACTCCATATTAAGAATAAAAAGCGCCATTTATCAAGGTGTTCATATTATTTTGTCTAACCCATATATATATATATATATATATATATATATATATATATTATATATATATATATATATATATATATATATATATAAGCACACCGGACAAAAAATGTCACCCCTCTCAGAATGTACCTAATAACGTGTGACGGCGCCTCTGGCCTTGATAACCGCACGAATCAGGCGAGGCAGAGACTCTACGAGGTTGTGCATGTACTGAACATCGATTTGCTGCCACTCGTTAATCAGCCCGGTCCCGAAGTTCCGCCAGAGTCCGTGGGTGTCTATTCCTGCGCTTCACTTTCTGTTTCCAGCCTGAACAACACCTTCGACACATTCAGGATTAAAGGCTTCATTGGACCTGCGATGTACTCGTCGCCTCCCATCATTGGAGAACAAACAAAAACGGGACTCATCGGACCAAATTACACGTTTCCAATCTGCCGCAGTCCAGTTTTTGTGCCTCTGAGCCCATTTATAACGTGCCAATTTGTGACTTGCTGTTAACAGCGGCCTCTTCCGTGGTACCCTGCTCCAGATGTCCATCGCATGCAGTTCTCGTCGCAATGTCCGTTCGGAAATTGGTCGCTGGAGAACCTCATTGGTTTCTTGGAGCAATTGTTCTCTGGTTTGAAAACGATTTGCAGTTACTAGACGAGAAACATGGCGGCTGCCCCTATTGTCGAGAATTGTTTTCCGGCCACAGTTACGCCGTCGATTGTCAGTTGATTGCGAACTACACCACTCTTTGTAAACTCGCTGGACAGTACGCGTTGACACACCAACAAATTGGGCTACTTCAGACATTTTGTGTCCGTGGGCTCTGCCAAACACGATGGCTCCTTTTTGCCACTGAGTAACGTCTGCTCACGACCCATTTTGCAGACTATATCCAACACACACTTTGTTCTTCACCACCTCACGAAACAGATCTGATCCTGTGTGCTACGTCACCGCTACTTGTCACTTACCAATGCTACATCAGCGCCCTCTGTGTGACCTTGAACTTCCTACTATCGGTGCTATTAGGGGTGACTAATTTTTTGTCCGGTGTGCTTATATATATATATATATATATATATATATATATATATATATATATATATAGTATATTACTAGGGGCACTCAATATATTTTGCCCCACCCCTTTTTCTTTGCTAAATAATAGGCCATAGGGCTGAAATGTCTTTTGGGCCGTAAGTTTGAAGTGTCTGCACTTCACATAACCGGATTTTTCCAGTTTGAATCTCCCCTTCCTTGTATAAAACCGCTTTTAAACGCCCTTGTATAAAATCGATGGTTAACGTAGTTTCGAAAATGGCGTCAGACAGTGATGTGCGTCTTGAACAGAGAGCTGTTATCGAGTTCTTAACGCAGAGAAGGAAACAGTTGGAAATATTCACAAACGTCTACGAAACGTTTACGGAAATGATGCTCTTGATCGAAGCACAGTTGGACGCTGGTCTAAACATGCGAGATCATCGAAGAGAGGGAGAGTCAGCCTCGATGATGAGCCACGCAGCGGTCGCCCGGTACCGGCTGTGACATCTCACACTGCGATGTGCTAACAGCATTATTCGATCAAATCCGCGCGTCACATACAAGGAGCTAGGAATTAGTAAAGGAAGTGTGAATACGATAATTCGAACTGGGATACTCAAAAGTGTGTTCATGGTTTGTTCCTCGCGAACTGACTGAAGATCACAAAGCCCAATGAAAAGAAATTGCTTCCGAGTCGTTGGTTCGGTACGAGACAGAAGGGGATGACTTCCTTTCACGAATTGTGACGGGATGAGACTTGGGTACACCACTTTGAACCTGAAACAAAACGCCAATACATGGAGTGGCATCACGCACACTCCCCACGCAAGAAAAAGTTATGGCCACCATCTTCTGGGACATGAAAGGGGTGATTCTGGTGGCCATTATGAAGAAAGGACATATAATCAACTCGGAGGCATATATTGCTACCCTACAGAGACTCCAGAGATGTATAAAGCGAGTTCGACCAGAGAGAAAACTGGAAGATGTTCTTCTTTTGCACGATAACGCAAGACCACACAACAGTTTGTGATCAAGAGAGGCCATCACAAAAATGCGCTTGATTATGTTACCCAACCGTCCATACAGCCCGGATCTGGCACCTTCAGACTTCCATTTGTTTGGGCCAATTAAGGATGCTCTTCGTGGAAGAAAGTTTCAGAGTGACGATGAGGTTGTTAAGGTGGCTCCAGCGGAACCCAGCGGACTTTTACCAGCAAGGAATATAGGCCCTTGTTTCGAGGTGGAGGAAAGCCGTAGAAAAGGATGGAGACGATGTGGAAAAATAAAAACTTGTAAAAAAGGTGTGTAACTACTTGCATACAAAATTTCTGGAACTTGCGAGGAAACTTGGAAAGAAAAAAAAAGGTGGGGCAAAATATATTTAGTAGCCCTCATATATATATATATATATATATATATATATATATATATATATATATAATATATATATATATATATATATATATATATATATATAATATTAGGGTGGTCCAAATCCATAGGGGGAAATTTCACAATTGTCTTAGATAGTCTCCACAAGTGTGGTTTTTGTCCATTTAGTGTCCACATGGTCTGTGCAAAATTGCAGCGTGATTGGTGAATATTTAGAGGTCGCCCCACTCTGAATATATATTATATAATGTACTTTTTCTTCCCTAGGTCCGATGGCTCAAACTCGATCAATTCCAAAAGTTTGGCTTCTAGGGATGGCAACTGGAACTTTATCCACGTCAAGGCTCCCTACATGCCTTGACGCCCTCCTCTTGGGGCAATACCACCACATCAATCAAAAGCAAACCACCTCCGACAGTCTGAACCAGGCATGCCAGAGGGTGATTGAAGTCTGGACCCGAGCGCGGATCCCAACTCAACGGATCGACTCCTGTGTCCGTAAGCTTTCAAAGCTTTTAGACCGCTACAAAACACACAAGAAGCACAGGACCAGGCAACGTGCCAGCGATAGAATGAATGAAGACATCTTCAAAGCGGACATCCAGGAACTGTTTGACATCGCAACCAGTGATGCCATGAGCACAATCGTCAACGTTGAGGACCGAAATTTCCTGTCCATGCAGCGCAAGGACGTCAATTCTTGCAGCATGGCTGGCATTGATAAGGAAACGACTACACAAGAGGACAGAAAGCGATCCAGAATGGAGAAGGAAGCCAAGAGGAAGGCAAGGCATGAAGCAACACAGAAAGATTTGGAAGAAGCAGGAGTGTCATCAATTGATCTTTCCTCTTCTTCTTCTTCCCTTTTTTCGCAAGACGACGACGGCTATAGACCATCGGTTCCGATTCCTTCTTCGTCTGAAGCTCCGGCACCAAAGCGTCCCAAGAACAAGGTTACGAACATTTTCCAATCTCCAGAAGTCATTGGAGCAATGGATCGCACCAATCTTTCTGACCGGAATGCTGTTTTCGTAAGTGGAGCTGTATTACAGGCCGCGGGGCATGATCTGTCTGGGATGACGTGCTCTCGGAGCTCTATTCATCGCTACAGAGAAAGTGGGCGAGAACAGGCAGCTCGAGAAGACCTAGAATCATTCTCTCTAGAAGACCCTGTCCTTCTCCATTGGGACGGAAAGCTTCTCCCCGGCATTGAAGGGAAGAAGACGAATGTGCATCGGATAGCAATCCTTATAACATTCAATGGACAGGAGAAGCTGCTTGGTGTCCCAAAGATGAAACAAGGAACTGGAAGATGAAACAAGGAACTGGAGAAGCACAGGCCCAGGCATGCCTTCAAACTATGAAATTATGGAACGTGGAACAGCATGTGAGAGGTCTCGTCTTCGATACCACTGCGTCAAACACGGGTTTACATCGCGGAGCCTGTGTCAGGATTGAAGAAGCATTGGGTCACGAGCTAGTTTGGATCGGTTGTCGACATCATATACTTGAAGTCGTACTTGCTGATGTCTTTGCCTCAATATTTGGCTCAACAGGAAGTCCTGAAACAGGCCTTTTTAAGCGATTTCAAAAGGAATGGCCATCTCTCTCCCACGAAGCATTTGTCTCAGCATCGGACAGCTTGTTCGAGAACCCTCAACTCCAAGAGATGAGAAAAGAGATGCTCACTTACTTACCTAACGCTCTTCAGGCAAGCCAACCTCGTGACGACTACAAGGAGTTCCTTGAACTATCTTTGCTCTTCCTGGGGGGAAAGACTGGTGGTCAACTCTTTATCCGAGCTCCGGGTCCCATGCACCACGCGAGATGGATGGCGAAGGCAATTTATGCGCTCAAAATCTACCTCTTTCACTATCAATTCAAGCTCACAGCACGCGAAGAACGAAACGTGACTCAGCTGGCTTTATTTGTCAGTCTGATTTACGTCAAGTACTGGCATGAAGCGCCAATGGGGACACAAGCTCCTCTCAATGATCTCAAAATGCTGCATCTTCTGGAAAAATATCCACACGGAGGAGCTGCACAAGCGGCGAAGACAGCTCTAAGACGCCACCTGTGGTACTTGTCGGAGCATCTGATTGGACTGGCCTTCCTCGATAATAGGATCGATCCTGATACGAAAAGGAGAATGGTTCAACACCTCCAACATCCCCAAAAGAATGGCTGCCCCCGACGAATCGACATGGCGGAAGCTGGTGTTGAAAATGATGTGGCATCCTTCGTCACGAAAAGGACATTGACCCTCTTTGATGCCTTGAAAGTTGGAGGTAAGGAGGAAGCGCGCCAGTTACTTCAAAAAGATCCACGGGAATGGCCAAATGACAAGAACTACAGGGAACTTAGAGATCGCGCCTTAAAGATGAAAGTCGTCAATGATGCTGCCGAGCGAGGTATTGCTCTCGCACAACGCTACAATGACACTTTGACACGAAACGAGGACCAGAAGCAGTACCTCCTACAACTCGTAGCCGCCCACCGAAAACAGATACCAATACCATCCAAGGCGACTCTGATGCAGAAGAAATAATGAAGATACACCCATTATCATGTCCTATTGTCTTACTGTTTTCTTTCATATTCTTTGAGAACCAAAAAAAAATTTAGTTATTCAGTTGTCTATATATTTTCCCAAATTTTCAAAAAGGGGGCAAGTGGGGCGACCCCTAAATATTAACCGAATAACATGAAACTTTGCACAAATACTGTCCACACCAAGAGGCATAAAACCAACCTTGTGGAGAGAACTTAGTCGATGCTTTAACTTTTTGGACCACCCTAATATATATATATATATATATATATTATCTTACAGAGGTTCCGCGCGATGATTTCCCACTTCGCGAAGGTCAAGCTTGTCGCCCCTCCTCCACACACACACACACACACACACACACACACACACACACACACACACACAACACACACACACACACGAGACGTGATCAAAAAGTATCGATAATTTTATTGCTACGGACAAATGAATACAAATAAGAAATAACCGTTTGCATATGTGAATCTTCCTCCCCTCTGGCGTCTGCAGTCTGCAGTCTGAAGCAAAATCTGCTACCATGAGTTAGTAGTTGGTTGGAGCGCTTAAAAGGAGGGTGTGTTTTTGCAGTGCGTATAAATCTCTAAAATGGAGCAACGCGCGCTCGGAGACGAACGAAATGATTAAGACAGCTTTTGGAAATGATGCTCTCAGTGTAGCTAATGTTTACAAATGGGAAAACCTCGCTTGAAGACAAGGAACGCAGTGGCCGCCCTCTTTAGCTGATCTTTTTCCGTCTCATCTACCCTGTAAGCAGCCCAGCTTGTTCTCAAAAACACACTTCTCTATTCTTCACTACACATACATGCATTAAAAGAAAAAATGGCATCGCGAGTCTCAGACATTGATTTCGGCTCTCTCTGTGTAGGGGAGGCATTTTTCTGGGTGCTCGCCCTTTGCTCCTCATATATATATATAAAACACACACACACCACACACACACACACACACACACACACACACCACACACTTACTTCTCTCTTGCCATTATAATTGTTTAAATATTGCGGACAGCACTAAATGAGGGTTTGTCCCCATAACCTTAGGGCTGCAGCCCCACCACTCCTGCAGTAGCTGGCTATGCCAGGCTTTCTAGCTGATACGTAAGTGGCAGTTAGGCGATTTAAAAGATCTCTGAGACCAACGTTTTTGGGGTGGTGGATTAAATGTCTACCAAACCTTCCTTTAGTTTTTGTTCGCATTTATGTACCCTTTTCCGTCTCGTAAAATTAGTGAAGTTAATCTCTTAATAATTAGTTGTTAAAACTTTAAATTTTTTATTTTATTTTGTCAGTCGTATCTTATTCTTTGTCTCTATTTATTAGGATTACTTTAGTCACAAGATGGAGGAGCTAAAGAAGAAGAGAAAAGAGGGCCTTTTGGGAGGAGGAGATGGCACTCCCAGTCATCCAGAGAAGGCACTGGGTGCCATGCCCGCTACGCCTCTTCCTGACTTAGAATTTGAACCGGCAAAAACTGATTTTAGTTTTAACGTTTCACTGCAAGAACCCTTCGTCGAGATTAAAGGGAGCGAAAATGAGAGTCCGAATCCCGATTTGAAGACGAAGAAAAAGAAGAAAAAAAGACAAAGAGAAGACGCGGAAGAAAATGAGAAAACGAGAAAACGTATAAAAGAGAAAAGTATAAAGTTGGAAGATAGTAAGGACTTTCATGAAAAAAATGATAATGAAAATAATGTTGAAATCGAAGACATTCGAGTGAAAGAAGAAAAGAAGAAAATAAAGAGGAGGAAATGTCACAGTGAAGGGAACGATAGTGGTGACAAAGAAAATAAGAAAGTAAGTGAAGAATTAACGTGTAAAAAGAAAATTAAGGAAAATGAATCGATTGAAGGTGGAGAAAATGAGATTGAAAATGAAAGAAAAAAAAAAGAAAAAGAAAAAGTCAAAGAAAAATAGGTGTAATGAAAATGAAGAAAATGTTTTTGTTGCTAAAGAAAATGAAGAAAATGAAAACAAAGAAACGAAGCATAATGAAATGAACCGAAGTTACGTCACTGCCACTCATATTGATGAAAAAAGAAAAAAAAAGAAAAAGAGAGACAAAAATGAAGACAACAATGAGGAGAATAATTCGTCTGAAAAGCCTCTCAAGAAGCTAAGAAGATTGACGTCGGAAATGAGTCTAGAATTGTTCAAAGGAAACGCCACCACGAAGAGTGAAACCCAGGACAGAAATGGTGATGCGAACGAGGAGAACACCTCCCTCCTGCATCACCAGCCGGATAACCAAGAGCGAGAAAATGGTATTAAACCCAAGAAAAAATTGACGAGCAAGAAAAGTTTCAAAGAACTGAAAACGGACTTGGAAGTGAAGTTGAAACAGAAAATAAAGAAAAAAGACAAAAAGCGTTTGGATGATATTAAAGAAAATGAGGAAAAATGCGTCGATGGCAACGTAGAAGATCGTACGACAGGAAGTGAACCCAATATCATGACGTTGATTGTTCCTCAACGAAAAATTTGCAGACAAAATGTGTATGAACGGTTCATGAAATATCCTCCTTCCAAACTGGTCACCTGTAATTTGGACGAGGTGTATCCCGGCTCGAATTTAGCGTCTATTAAAGGCTACGATCGCAAATAAAATATCTTCCATTTAAGGTAATAAACTAATTTTATTTAAGAAAAAAAATTTTTTTTTATTCCCCCTCTCTTTTGGGAAGAATTTTTGTAAGAACAAACACTGATGAATGAAATTAAAAATCAAAGATGGGACAATCTTGAAACCATTCTGTTGTTGTTGTTTATTATTATTATTATTATTATTATTATTATTATTATTATTATTATTATTAATGCGTTTCGTCGAGGACACTAGCACCGGACCTGCTTGGCGATGGTTGGCATAAAGAGGAAAATGTTGGTCTTTTCGTGCCTCAGCTCGTTGGCATAGAATTTTGTTAATTTATTAAAATTCGAAGGGCTGCTGTCATTTTAGAGTGTAGAACCACAGTTCGTCGATTAAGATTCGTTCTTCATTAGCATGGAAATTTTTCATTTATTTCAAATGGATTAGTATAAAAGCAAATGGAGGCGTCGAGATTCTTGTGTGTGTACAGGGTGTCCCATAAGTCTGGAACCATAGGGTAAAATAAGTAATTCATGTTTTTCCGTTTATGCAAGTACCCGTGATGTCTTTGAGTAAGGAGGAACGCATCCAGGTAATTCTGCTCGTAGGAAATCGGAGTCAGAGGGAGGTCGCTGAGGAATTTAACAGATTGCATCCTGCCCACTCGCCGATAACATACAGCTGTGTCGGCACACTTGTAGCAAAGTTCAGGGAAACAGGATCCATAGGATAAACACCACGCAGTGGACCTCCGAGGACATCCACCGACGATGACACAGCCGCTACCATCCTCGCTCATTTCACAAACAGTCCCCAAAAGTCTCCGGCGTTTTTATTGCCGTTTTTATCATTTTGCCAATGGTTCCAGACTTACGGGACACCTGTATATATATATATATATATATATATGTGTGTGTGTTACAGTAAGGGAACTTCAGGAAGTTACTAACCTAACCTAGCCTAAAGTCTTCGAGTAAAACACTAATTTCGGGGATTTCATGAAAGTTTCACAATGTTACGAAACATTTATTTATTTTATTTTTTTCATTTCGTGTAAAAATGGGTGTAATTAGTATACGTGACAAAACGTGATGATGATATAAATATGGCACAAGAGTTAAAAGAAAACTGAGGAGAATGGAAGAGGTTTGTGGTGTAAATGGAGCCGTTAGCTTCTGACGTACCACTAGACTCGCAGGAGTTCTTAACCTTCTTAGGTTGCGATCCAAATTCTGGTCTCGGGGCTAGCTTGGCGACCAATGCCTTCAAACGGTTCGCTTGTAATAAAATAAATAATAATGGTAAAATGATTAGAGATAATATAATAATAAATGACGATTTAGTAACCCAAGTTTAGGTCGCGCCCCCAGAGGTTAAGAACCCTTGCACTAGAGGTATACCCCAAAAAGACCGTCAAAACTGTGCCACCATAGTAAAAGGGTTGGAAATCACTCTAATATATGAAAAGGTACTGATTTTCTCAGAAGCTGAAGCTGTCATTGGTAGGAAGTATAATAAACTACTATAATGACATTTCGACCTACATCAAATTCATTACAAGAAATGGTCTGACTATAAATCTTCATAGCTTGCTTCAAGTAGTATACTGTAGTTTGATAGAAGTGTGCGTAAAATCTGCATCGGTGAACGATACTTCTGAATTGTGCACTGAAGTGTCGCTTGATATTAAAAAGAGTTGGAAGGAGAAAATTCGTTTTCAGGTATAAATCGCAGCATTTTTCATGCAAAATATAAACTTTCAGGCAATAATTTCAGTGCATTTGGTTCTTCAAAAAACAAGTTTGCGTAATCTTAAGTTTTAATCATTTTTTAAAGAATCGAAAACAGCTTATTGAAACGCGCCCACGAAAGATACTGTTTGTACGTGAGTCTGGACTACATAATTTACCTTGTCCTATCGGACAAACAGCAAACGGTATTTAGATAGCATTTCCATCGTCAGCTGTGCTGTCATGCAGCAGTATCAGACTCAAACTCAAAAGTGCTTGTCAAACTAACGTTTACTTTAAATGCGAAACTAGAGAAATTGTAACTTGCCAAATTATAAGTTACTCGCGGAAAGTAGCTGAGTTAAGTTACTAGTTACTCTTTCGAGAGTAACTACTTTTAAGTTATTCGTTAAGTTACTGAAAAGTAACTATTACAGTAACCTAGTTAGTTGTATCTGATTTACTTTCTAGCTCTAAATTCTTATTCTGTTTACTTCCGGTGACTTTAAATCTTTAGATAGAAATCTTGATTATTTCATCTTATGGAATAAGCAACTGAAATCCGTTGCGAAGGTAAAATTTTCGTTGTCTTTTACTTACTAGTACGACAGTTGAGCAGAAGAAAATTCTCCAGGCATAAAAACTTTTTTATGTCCTAACATTAGGTATGTGTCCATTAAGAATTTTAATTCTCCTTCCAAATAAATGGGATCACAAATTTTATAAGCTTTAAAAGCAAAGCCACTGATAACATCCTTCGTAGTGCTTTTCAGGATGCAAAGAGAAAGCGTGTAAGTAAGAGTTCGAATGAGTTTTTCCTACATATGGTAAAGAAGCTCTGTCCAATGTTTTTAAACTCACTCATCCATGAAACGAAGCGCAGCTATTTCAACTTCGAAAGTATACAGACAACTCGCGGATCGTCACACTTCGAATGGTCGCACATCCGCTTCTTCGCATTAACCCCATCCATATATAACCTCCGAATCATCGTACATCACCTACGCATCATTGCACACTCATTTACCCGCCTTTTTGAGATTTTAGATGCACATCGCACGTCTGGAGTACGTTAACGACTAGGCATTCCATGCGATGCCTGACTCGCCATCTTTCACCTTTCTCTGAACCTCAGGTGTTAGTCCTTTATCAGCATTACATACAATCTCGTTCACAATTATGTACATCTTAATGAATGTACATGTCAAAGCTTAAGGTAAGTACACTGTACAGTATTTTACATTATAATGAACCTCCGCATCATCACATGATGATCTATGTTCGCTAAAGCGTCATCCGTGTATCCACCAATTTACACCTGAAACGAAGGGATCAGGCAAAAAAATTTCCTAACATGTCGAAGTTAAACTGAAAATAGGGAAATCCCTATCAAAGATGAAATAATTATGTTGAATACACATTTCATTTCATGAAAATGTCAACAGACAAAGGTAAAATTCTGGGGTCTCCAATAAGTGGTCTTCAGAAGATTTAAAGTTTCCACGAGACCACAGTAAAAGGGAAAGAAACGTCAAAACTTATGATTTTCTTCATTATCAAATTCATATGGTGGATTTTTCATTCAAGTTTGGGTAGTTAGTAATATGTTTTTCTAAGATTATACCCCAACTTATTGAGATAAATGTTTTGAGAACCAACCAGCCAATATATTAGCACAATTTAAGCCAACTTTGGGAAGAATGGATCTAAGACCTTGAAATTTATAAAATTTGTGATCCCATTTATTTGAAAGGGAATACATTTTTTTAATGGACATGTTCCTGAAGAAAATGCTCCAGATCTCTGACATGATAAAGCAAAGCTTTTATACAGGGTGTCCCAGAATTAACTATCTATTTCAATGAAATCGGACAAATTTAATAAAAACTGACATAATTTTGTTTATTACTAAATTATGATACAAAAACAAATAGATTTATAAATCATAAGTCAAAACTTTATTGAGAAGTTTCAACATGTGCACCGTCTGTATCTCTGCAAATTTCAAATCTATCCTCAGCGCTGCTAAACACATTTTGAAGCATTTCAGGTGTTATCTCCCGCACTGCCAACTGGATGCGTTCTTTAAGTTCAGCTAAACTATTGATCTTTTGGCGATAAACCTTTGTTTTTATGAAACCCCATGCAAAGAAATCCAGGGGTGTCAAATCCGGAGAACGCGGAGGCCAAGGTCGAGGTCCTCCACGTCCAATCCACCGATTCGGAAGGCGTCTGTTGAGGTATTCTCGAACAATTAGAGCATAATGACATGGTGCTCCATCTTGTTGAAACACAACATTATCAAGAATGCCATCATCAAGAAGCTGTGGTTCGAGAAACTGCTGAAGCATATGAAGGTAGACGGTACCTGTTACAGTTGCCTCCGCAAAGAAGAATGGGCCATAAATTTTGGATTTGGTCATTCCAAGCCACACGTTAACTTTTGGAGAGTCTCTTTGCCATTCTAAAAATAAAACTGAAAAACTATGAAAATAAAATTATGAAATTTTTTTAGAAATTTATACATTTTTAACATTAAACATGATAAACATAAATAAAAGTGTGTTTTTAAAAAATTTGTCCGATTTCATTGAAATATAGTTAATTCTGGGACACCCTGTACTATATGGACCATTGTGTTCCGCTACTAAAAATAAAATAAAATAAAAGAATGGTGGAGTGGGGGAGGAATTTTAAGCTTTCATAATTCTCTATGCATGGTTCTGAGCGGGGTCCGTTTTACTGAGCATGACTTATTTGTGTTAATTAGTTACTATAGCTTCAATTTGGTGCATTTTTAATGAAAAAGTATCAATTATTGAAAATTATATGAAGCTTTTATTACGTACTCATTATTCAATATACTTTCCCAGAGATCAGACTAAACAAACTGGGTACAGACTACAGACCATATGTAATACTATATCTACAAGATGTATATAACGTAATAGAAAAAATGGTATAAAAGTATTGATAACACTGGATGACAAAAAAGAACTTTTTGTCACATGAACAAAAAAAATGGGTGGATCTTATAGGTTTTTTCACCGCTGAGTTAAAAAATGACCTCAAAATTTGTCTATCACCCACCAATATGGATGAATCGAAAATGAAATTTGGACTAATTTATAGACGTAATAGCAATATCAAAGTAGAAAATGCATATTGAACTCACGTAAAATGTTCACTGAGCGAAATCAAGTGAGTAACTGACAAATGATAATCAACAGCAACTTATAAGCAGAGGAGGAGCAAGGGACAGACTCCGCCCCCTTCCTATTCTGCCTCAAATCCTAAGTAATGTAAATTTGTGTGTCACTCTAAAACTGTGGGTGATAGAAAAATTTTGTTTTCATTTCCGTAATCAACATAAAAAATTACATATAGTTCAAATAAAAATATCTCTGTGACAAAAACTTTGTTGACAAGTGTAATTGAAATTGAAAGCTATATATCTGAAATAAAACAACAAATACTCATCAATATTTGTTTAAGTTTTGTATTAGGTTTCTTTAATGACTTGCATTACAGTGAGTAAGAACAAGGGGTCCGCAAGGTAAAGAGCCCGTCGGTGCACCGCACCTATTGCACCTATGTTAAAAACGTCCCTGACTCCACAACCTATTCAAGTTGCCTGTTTCATAAGAATAAGATATTCAAGAGCTGCCTACAAATTTAATTAAATGTAGCTATTGAAAGTAGAAACAACAGTGTTATATTATCATGCTGAAAAAAGCGTGTCTTCCTTTGACCATTGAGAAATGATTTTGATAATACTAAAATATTAACTGAAGTTAATAATATGGAGGAAAGTAAACATTTAGTTTTACATTTTTAATAATTCAGAATACTGTATTTTATTTGAAACAAAGGTGCATATGATCTAGACAGTTTTACTTGAAATTTGTTAATTTTTTTCCTAAATTCGAACGCATTTTGAAAAATCTTTCAATTTTCAACATATTTGACTATAGTTTGCATATGCCAGATTTATGGTGAGCCTCGATATCCCAGTAAAGCCTAAAGCTTAAGGGCCAAATTAAATAAAATAAATAGTCGAGCTTCACAACTATTCATGTCATTGTAAATTGAAAAAATGTATATATTTTATTATTATTAATAAAGGTTATTCTATTCTATAAGTTGCACATATCAGGCGCCAGATAATTATTGTGCCCCGCGGTACCTGGAGCTCTTTTGAGGGGATACACACACATACATACATTCAGGTGTTTTGATGACATAAATCTTTATTAATGTATAACATTTTATTTAATACTGTACAGTATTAGGAAAATTAATTAAGTACAACAATATATTCAGAAAAAAAAATTAGAGGCATAATAAATGTGCTAAAATTAGAGGCATAATGTTAACGTTATTATGGTCCTTTGAAAGCCACTGTTGGGAGTGTCTCTCTTCTATTTTAAAATGTGATCACTGTTTTATCATCTTTTATCGTCTTATATTTTATTTACGACTGTACACCGGCTACACGGTTGAAAAATCGTTTGTTCTTTATTTTGCATTCTTCAATTTCATATATCTTTCATCTTGTTTAGAGCTGGAGATCAATGTTCAGTAAATGTGGTTATAGTGACGTCATTTAGTTTAGATAAAAATCACTATTTCAGGTATGTTTATTATGCGACGCTGTTGGTACGCCTGAAAATTTCATCTGCTCATATTTTCAAAAAGGGATTTAAACGGTTGCGGCAATTTAAATTGAAGGTGGAGAAATTGTGTTATTATTATTATTTATATGAATATATATTGATATAAAAATGTCGACTAGTTATAAAAAGAAAGAAGAACCTAAAAAAGAAATCCCTGATGTTATTACGGATCCAAATACCAGAAAAAGTTATCTGAGAGGAAAGCTTTTAGGAAAAGTAAGCAAAAAACTAGGGTATTTTATGTCCCCTGCCGTAGGCCTACACTACAAAGAACTGTTTGGTAATTACTGCAGTCAGTTCATTGGGGGTAGGCCTTGGTGTCTATTTGAAACTAGTTTTAAGTAGTTTAATTACTCCAGTGCCTCGGATTTTAAAGACGTTAATTTATGATTTGGGGCCTATTGCCTCAAAGAAACCTTGTAGGCCTACCCAACCTTAACCTATCTATGGTTTACAGAGCCGGACTTCCATTTTCCTGTGATGGGCTGTGCAGTAAATTAGTCCATTATTTCTAATTAGGACTATTCTTGAGGTATTTTGATTAAAAAAATAGGCCTAGGGGCCCTATTAATTATGTAAAGCTACATTTGGACAACATGAAGCCTCTTGGAGCAGATTGCATAATTTGTGGTAAATTTTTGCAAGTGTACTGGTACATTACAGGCTTTGTAAATCAAAACTGTTTTTCTGATGGTTTTTGATGTGGTTTGAATGAAGGTTAATTTCGTTTAACATAAAAAAACAACTGGGAAAAACAGTTTTAATATATAACCTAACATAACTGGTATTTTTTTTGGTAACGGTTCAGAATAGGGGCCCCACCTCAATTTTTGTGTTTTTTCCAACAAAACATGCTAAAACCATTGGTTTCTTGGGTAATTGTATACAACATCCCCCTCACCTCAATTTTATGAAATTGACTTCACAATCGATGTAAAACCTTTATTTATAGCATGTAATTACTTTATTTATTTTTGGAAACCAACCTAACCCTAAGATATACCCTAATGGGATACGTTAAATAAAGTAATTACATGCTATAAATAAAGGTTTTACATAGATTGTGAAGTCAATTTCATAAAATTGAGGTGAGAGGGATGTTGTATATAATTACCATAACTTAATGTGTTATTACATTATCATTTGTATAATTTAGGTCTCGGGGGTATGGGGGCAGAGCCCCCGTAAAGATCACGCATCACAAAGTGAACCCTATACCGATCAATTTGTGATGCGTGATCTTTATGGGGGTTCCGCCCCCATACCCCCGAGACCTAAATTATACAAATGATAATGTAATAACATGTTAAGTTATGCACTTTTTTCAGTCTTCATCTAGGGTACATGATGAATCAAGTTCTCAAAGTCGAAACCACACGAACAGCATGTCATAATTCTGTCACAAACACAACCAAACTGAATCCAATTAGAAAAAAAAATAGCCAGAACAAAAACCAACGAAGTAATTAAGTCGCAGAGTAGTGAAAAAATAGCCCAATCAGGAAAAATATTTGATGAAAAAAGTCGGGTACTTTTGCATTATCCTCACAACACTAATTTTTTTATAATGGCTAATGCCTGCGGCGGGCTATTTTTACCGTAACCTAACCTAACCTAATACCAACACTAATTTTTTTTATAATGGAAGGAAAATAAAGTACCATAACCAAAACCAAACCAATATTATATAAAAAAATTAGTGTTGGGAGGATAATGCAGAAGAATCAAAAGTCGCATTTGACGTGACATCACATCAAATGGATATTGTTAATTAAAATTTCAGAAGCAAATATCTCCATAAATATGATCAACCAAAATTTTTTTTACTTAAGGGAAAGGTTTTATTTATTATTTTCTATGCATTGCAATAATTTTCATTAGAAACTGAGGTGAGGGGGATATTGTATACAATTACCATTTCCTGTTGTTTAGGATGAATGTGACCATTGCCATTACAGTAAATTATTGCTTGAAGTGATTTCATCCCCCAACCCCTCTTACAATCTGGGGGGACAACTAGTGATGTGAGTCGTTTTTATTGTGTCGTTTTTTTTGTTTTTTTTGTCATTTTTTTTGTTTAAAACGAAGATAGTCTGTTTTTTTTGTTTTTTTTGTTTTTTATTGTTTTAAACTTATTCCATATTTTTCTTCCTTTAATCTAATAAGTATATTAGTATTACCTATAATTTACTATACCACCATGCTTATACAGTTATACCTAGTATATATAGTCATCTTTTAGAAAAACTGAATCACGTAAAAAGTATATAATAGAAAGGAAAAACAAACCCTCATTTTTTATATGTATATATATTTTTTAACTAGAACATAAAACATTCTTCCTTGTTTCAAACAATATACATAATTGTGATTGGCAAGAGTACCAGTATATATATTCTAGATAGAAAAAAAAATATTCACCTTTTTTGAACCTTTTGTTAACCTAATGTTGTTTAACCTTCATTTCCATGGAAGAATCATTACTAGATTGGGTAGAGCATATATGCTAGTTTCAATATCACAGGTATGGTATAATATACATAAAAAAATACATAATACTGGTATAAAAACAATATATATAATTGTGATTGGCAAGAATACCAGTGTGTGTGTGTGTGTATATATATATATATATATATATATATATATATATATATATATATATATATATATATATATATATATATATATATTCCAAATAGAAAAATAAAAAAAATAAAAATATTCATCTCTTTTTTTTTTAACCTTTGTGTTAACCTAATGCTGTTTAACTTTCATTATCTGATTCTATTTCCATTGAAGAATCATTATCACTAGATTGATTAGAGCATATAGTTTCAATATCACAGGTACTGGTACTTATTGCAGATTTGGATGTTGACGAAGCCAATGTAGCACCATGTTTTACTTCACTTTCTTGGAATTTTGCATTTTGGGATATAAATACTAGCTTTGCTGCTCTGTCTGTGCTTAATCAGTTTCTTTTGGCTGTATGGATATTACTGTATGTGCTAAATGATTTCGGAGGTAATGAAAGGGCGAAATAGAGGTGTATGAGTTTGTGTAGGTATATATGTGAGTATGCGTTCGTATGTATCTGGAATTCTGGATGTATGCGTGTGTATGGGGTATATAATAGATATAAATGTGTATATAAGTATTTATGTATATATTGGTATATGTGTGTGTGTGTATGTATAATTGTATATATATGGATGGTCTCGGGGGGGAAAATATGTCATCGCGGGTCTAAAGGATAGTTAAGTGGGAGATTCAAAATCCGAGGCATGGATGGGAGAGTCCTGGAAAGGTTGGACAATGGGCAGTCAGCTCCCAGCCAGTGTTCTCGCAAGTTTAACGGATCTAAGATACAAGACTTTCAGTGCAAGAAAGAGGCCAGTTTTTTTCTGTAAATAGGCTGAAAAGGACATTCTATACTGGTACCATATGGCCTATTTTAGTATTTATTTATTTATTTTTATAATATATATCATTGCAAAAGTATACCTTATAATTAAATTGGCAATATCTATATTAATTATTAAAAAAAACAAAAAAACAATAAAAAACAAATAAAACGACAAAAAAAAAAAAAAAAAAAAACAACATGGACATAAAAAAAACCGTTTTTTAACATCACTAGGGACAACTGGGGGTTTTGGGTGGGGGAACAGCACAAGCAATAATTTACTGTAATAGCGATGGTCAGATTTATTCTAAACAACAGGAAACCAATAGTTTTAGCATGTTTTGGTGGAAAAAACCCTTATACCCTGAACCTTATACCAATAAATTTGTGATGCGTGATCTTTATAGGGGCTTCACCCCTGTACCCCCGAGACCTAAATTATACAAATGATAATGTAATAACATGTTAAGTTATGCACTTTTTTAGTCTTCTTCTGGGCACATGATGAATCAAGTTCTCAACACGGCCGTGAGCTCTACTAGCATCACTGTACATCCATCACAGACTGAAGCCATTTTCAAACTGAAGTGAATGAATGATAGTAGGGTTGCCAACTCAAAATTTCCTAGATTCATAGCACTGAAGTAGCTATATATATTTTTTTCGTAATTTTCTAACTTCCTTTTTTGACTATGCGACACATGCAATCAACGTATGTTAATGAGAGGAACAACTTTGTCTCTATGGTATTTTTTGAAATTTTGCTTAATTAAGTGGTGCCCATATTCTGAACCATTACCTTTTTTTGGTGTCCAGCGAATTTGTCTACAACAATTTGTCTAAAGATACAATTCATCTACAACAATTTATCTACAGCAATTAGTCTACAGATACAATTTATCTACAATAATTTGTCTACAGATACAATTTGTCTAGAGAGGAAAAATGAAAGCTATTTGATGTTAATTATTATTAATTTTTTCAAAAAAATGAAAAATTTGTTTCTGCAATCAGTTTTCTTGAGAAATGATAAAGAAAAATGGGTACTTTTGCATTATCCTCCCAACACTAATTTTTTTTTATAATGGAAGGAAAATAAAGTACGTTAGCAAAACGCTTGCGGTGGGCTGTTTTTAACCTAACCTAACGTAATCCCAACACTAATTTTTTTTATAATGGAAGGAAAATAAAGTACCATAACCAAAACCAAACCAACATTATATAAAAAAATTAGTGTTGGGAGGATAATGTAGAAGAACTGAAAAATGTTATTGGATATTGAATAAATTTATTTACTGAAATGACGCAATACACTCCAACATCTTTTTGAATAAGTCCGAGCTGGTGTGGCGCTTATGCCATACAAATTCACAAAAAATGACAAGAATTAGTGCGATATCTTGCAAAAAACAATAGTATAAGAAACTCGATTAAGTCAGGTCAGGTTAGGTTAGGCTTCTCAAGAAAACTGATTGCAGAAACCAAATCAGGGTCATTGACTACCCTTGTTTTCAATTTCGTAGGAAAATCGAGAGCAGTCCCTGAAACATACTAGGTCCAATATTAGTATAGTTTCTCTAGACAAATTGTATCTGTAGATAAATTATTATAGATAAATTGTTGTAAATAAATTGTAGATGAATTGTATCTTTAGACAAATTGTTGTAGACAAATTTGCCTAAAACCCCTTTTTTTTCATAACAGTACATTAGGGCCTACAGGCTTTTAAGGAATTTTGGAATTTTAGGTTAGGTTATGTTAGGTTATATATTAAAACTGTTTTTCTGATTGTTTTTGTTGTTATTTTAATGAAATTACCCTTTGTTCAAGCTGCATCAAAAACCATCAGAAAAACAGTTTTGATTTACAAAGCCTGTAATATACACTTGTAAAAATTTACCACATAACCTAACCTAAAATTCCCAAATTCCTCAAAAGCCTGTAATGTACTCTTGTAAAAAAAAATACCTAATTTGTTTGAATTTTCCAATATAATGGGTGAGAATTTTAACCAAAATTACTTTCAAACATCATAAAACAAATTTACTACCATCCTTAATTTAGGAGCTTAGGAACAAAAGGTCTTTGCTGTTATTTAGTATGATATTTCAAAATTGAGAGAATTTTCTATATTGCATCAGTGGCAATTTAGAAAGTGAGGTTTTCTAAATACAATAAGTCCCCAACTTATACTGTTAATTTGTTCCAAAAATCGCTGTGTAAGTCCAACACTGCAAATACAATATATTTTGTGACATATACGTTTGTTTCTATGGATAGTTAAAGCTAAAAAAGTAAGCTTTATAAAAACAAAATATTAAGATAATTAAAATGGAATTATGAATGGATTTGAAATTATTGATAAGATGAAACTATTTCAGGAAAATAGGAATGTTTTAAGAGGAAATGATCGCAAAATTTTTAAGAAACAATGCAGCAAAGACATTAGAAGACATTTTTTCTCGCAAAGAATAGTGGATCACTGGAATGAATTACCAGACAAAGTTATAAACTCAATCACAGTTAATCAGTTTAAGAAAAACTATCATAAATAGAAATGTACATCAATAACCTTATTAGTAAAAACAGAGATAAATTTTGAGATGAACAACAAAGCACCAGTAGGTGCATACTAGTCTTATATATTTATACTGGTAAATTATTCAATATAGTACATATATGAAAATGTAATACTGTATTAAGAAAACTAATATTTATTCAATAATTTGTGGCTCAGATTCTGCAGACGTTGATGGCATCGGCTCTTTTCTCTGTTTTCTATAAGTATAAGTACTTGTCCAGTGATGTTTGTACTGTAGTGTTTTTCTTCTCATCATAAATCACTTTATAGCATGCAATAGCATAAGTGATGTCACCTATTGAATGGCAGTTGAACTAAGGATCGTGCTCATGTATCCATATATCTATAGATCCGTGTAAGTTGGGGACTTACTGTATGGTGGTTTCACAAGAATTCTGTGGTCTGGTACTGGGACCTATTGAGATTATCCAAGATAAATCCTCTAGGAGTCTAGGGTCTACTGTATATACAGGGTGGGCCGTAAGTTTCCATACATAGGAAAATTTAAACGTTTGTTTTTATGTTTCAGATACCCTAAGAATATGCGTTTGACGAAAGAGCAATGAATTGAAATCATACTGATGGCTGGGTCGGGAAGCAGTCGCATGGTTGCAATGAACTTTAACAGACAACATGGAACGAACATCACACACGACACTGTGGCAAAACTTATTAACAAGTTTCAGAAAACTGGAAATGTTGCAGATCAACCGCGAAGTGGTCCAAGACATACAGCCACCGATGAAGACACAACAGCTACGATACTTACAGCGCTTACACGGAGTCCCAGAAAAAGTACATGATGGTTGTCTGCAGAAAGTGGTGTCAGCAGATCGAGTATCAGGCGCATTTTGAAAGCAAACAAATGGCATCCATACAAATTGCGTATGGCACAGCATTTGAGTGAAGATGACCCGGATAGACGGATGGAATTCTGTGAATGGGCATTAACCAAAGTGAACAGGATGCAAACTTTTCAACTAAGATCTTGTGATCGAGTATCAGGCGCATTTTGAAAGCAAACAAATGGCATCCATACAAATTGCATATGGCACAGCATTTGAGTGAAGATGACCCGGATAGACGGATGGAATTCTGTGAATGGGCATTAACCAAAGTGAATGAGGATGCAAACTTTTCAACTAAGATCTTGTTTACTGATGAAGCAAATTTTTACGTCAATGGAGAGGTTAATCGGCAAAACATACGTTATTGGAGTAATGCTAACCCTAACTGGCTGAGTCCGACGAAGATGCAAGGTGCCGGTAAAGTGATGGTGTGGGCTGGGATATGGGGTGACAGAATTATTGGACCAATATTTGTCAGTGGAAATCTTAATGCCGAAAGGTATCTTAACATGTTGCAAGAAGAGATTTTCCCATCCCTGCTAAATGAGGAAGGTAACTTCCCAGTTTACTTCCAGCAAGATGGAGCTCCACCTCATTATGGTCTTCACGTGCGTCGGTATTTGGATCAGCAGTTTCCGGATGCTTGGATTGGTCGGCGTGGTCCTGTGGAGTGGCCTCCCAGATCCCCAGATCTCACCCCCCTTGATTTCTATCTTTGGGGGCACTTGAAGGCCATGGTGTATCAGGAAAAGATATGAGACATAAATCATCTAAAGGAACGTATCACCAACGCCATTACAAGCATAACGTCAACTGTGCTAATGCGTGTTCATCAACAGTGGGGAACACGTATTGAAATGTGTTTTCAAAACAATGGCAACCATGTAGAGCATATTATATAAATAAAAATGGTTGTCCATAAAAAAATGTTTATTTTTCCTATGTATGGAAACTTACGGCCCACCCTGTATATATATATATATAATATACTATTTAACTTAAACTTAACCCCTTGGGCCCTATGCTGCATATGTATAGTTTCACTATATCCGAGGTTAGCTGAACCACCTTTGATTTGCATATAGTAAGGTTATACAGGCCTATGGTATGTAGCCTATACCATGTATTGTAGGCATATATATATAAGCTGACTTTACTCACATTTTTATTCTGAAGAGAAGCTTTATCGTTTATGCAACATAAAGATGTTCAATTGCATCAGAGCTCGTAAAAAGTTTGAAATAATCATCAATGTTTTTCTTATCAAAATTTACTTTGGGATTCATGCCATGAAATGTTTGATGTAATGGAGGAAGATCAGTAGGCCTAATGTCTTCAAAAATATTTACAATACACTTCCAGCCCTTCTCTAATTCAACTGTATCTTCATCATAATCACTATCTTCACTTATTTCACCGACTGATTCATCACTAACACTTTCACTGCCTTCGGGCTCGTAATCAATGTCACTATTGCTATAATTACTAAGCCTATCAGTGTCACTATCACTGTGAGCTGAAGCCATTTCACAAATTTATACAAGATATATAAAACAAAGAAACAAATCCTTACTCATAAAGCGATAAATCACAACTAAATAGGAGTTTATGATGACAGGTTCAATGAACCAGTGAAACAAAAGATTTGCGTAATAAGCCCCACCTACTATTACTATCTTGTCATTGGTCAATTTTTTTCTCATTATTATCTCCTAAACAATGTAAAAGAAACTCGGCATTCTCTGGAAATATGAAAGCCTCAGTCAAGCCATTTGATAAATGGGATACTATGGTATCCCATCAGAGCGTGTGGTGATGCAGCCATGGGATATGCATGTATCCCAACTGGAGTGAATGGGTTAATTGCATGTACTATAGTAATTTATAAGTTAAATACAGTAGTATATATATTATAAAATTTAGGAAATAAATTCCTAGTTTAGTGTCCAGAGTCAATTTAGTACATGACAAACATTTTTTAATGAAAAAAAACAACTAAACCTAGTGTAACCAAGGTTAGCTTTTTAAAA
The DNA here is from genome assembly GCA_023014485.1 of Bathynomus jamesi. Taxonomy (NCBI): domain Eukaryota; kingdom Metazoa; phylum Arthropoda; class Malacostraca; order Isopoda; family Cirolanidae; genus Bathynomus; species Bathynomus jamesi. The sequence continues at coordinate 57,671 of JAJOZX010003931.1, read as the reverse complement.
AAGGTTTTGGTTATGTAGGTTACACTAGGTTAGTTAATTATTTATCGTGTGATCACTTTTGGTCAAATGGGATCTTTGTAACAAATTTTGACCTTGACAAAAAACTGGTGTGCCCAAAACTTAATATATACCAAAAAAAGTCTACTGCTCTGACTAAAATGGTGTTTTTGCAGATCTAGTTAGTCTACAAGTCTATTTCCTTATTATGCTCTTGAGTTATTCGGTCAGACTGATAAGAAAAAGTTGCATCTACAGTATATTGTCTAAACTTGAATTTAATATTTTGAAATCTGTATTGTCTCCTCTTAAATATAATCTCTCAAAACTATCATAGCCAATTCCTTCAGTCTTTCTCACTTTTCTAACCTTATTAAGCTTGTGATAAGTTTGGTAGCTCTGTTACTCACTTTCTCTTACCTATATCCTGTCTGTGTTAAGGTGACCAAGCCTGAATACATTATTCTAAGCAAGGTCTAAAATAAGAATTATACAATCTACAGCCAACCTTAATTTTTTTAACTAACACTCCTCTTAATCATAGAAAACCTTAAATCACTACCTACTAACTATAATGCCAAGATCTTTTTCCTGACTTAATATATCTTGTAACCACTTTTTTCGCATCTCATAACTAAGTTTTCTTTATTTCTATTAAAATGTTTTATTTATAATGAAGAGCTCAGTAAAGCCTAAAGCTTTAAGGTCCAAATTAAATAAAATAAAATCATCCAATTTCACAATTATTTGTTAAAACAAAAATTGTAAAGGTGATGTATTTGTTTTATCAATGAAAGTTATTCAATTCAATCAGTGTTAAAACAAACAGACTTGCATTTTTAAACATTGAATTCCAGCTGCCACTTACTAGCCTCTAGAGGTGACTATAACCTATCAAGAACTTTTTGCAGTTTATAAGACATTTGCTCGTGAATGGAACAACAACTTTTGTTTTCACTTCAGATATATGGACTGCAAGCCATAGTTTGCATCTCTTTATAAAGTTGTCAGTTCATTGGCTTTCTGAGGCCTTTACATTTAGTGCTACAGTTTTAAGGGTTGCACACTTTCTGGGTTCCCATATTGCTGAGAATATTGGAAAATTTATTACAAATACATTAAAAGATTGGAATACAATAAACCTTGTCCAATGCAGGTTTCTCCAACACAGATTTGATTATACACTCTTAAATAAATGTGATGCTTGTTTACTCAACACAAAATTTAATAATTATATGCAGTCTTGAATTGGGCACATACAGGTATACCTTGATATTTGTCATTTTGAATTTCATCATTTTGTACCTTGTTATTGCTAATAAAAGTGTGTGTAACTGTTTTTAAGTATATTAAGATTTTTTTTTTTTTTCATGGAATGAACAGTTAAAAACACACTTTTATAACAAGGTGCAAAATGATGAAATCCAAAACAATGAAAATCGAGGTATACCTGTACTACATTTTATGTATGTACATGTGACATCACAAGCAAGCGTAAGGTTCTCTTAACACCTTATAGGAATCTCATGAAAGATTTACGGAGGAAGGCAAAACAGCAAACAATAACTTCCTCCTTTAAACCTGTTGTTGTGTCCTCTCAAGCATCCATTTCAATGGAGTTTGATGTTGATGATCCCTCAGCCTCAAACAGTTAATCCCTCACCCTTCAAACTCATCATCATCATCACTGCAAGTGCATCATCATCACTGCAAGTGCATCATCATTTATTCTTGTTTTATGATTTGTTTATTCCATATATATGTATAGGTATTTACACTCAGGTTTTTATTATGAAAAAAATATCTAATTATGTTTCTGCATGTTATATTCTGAGGTCGTGCATCCCCATTTTAATTTTTTCCCATAAGGTATTAAGTTTGTGCTAATGTGGTTTTGCCCAACACAGCATTTTCCAGAAATGTAACCCCTATGTTGCACAAGGGACTATTGTATTCCATTACAAGTTCATTTATTAGTTCATGATAATAGTTAATATGGAAGCTGCTCTGCAAGCTTGTGGATTACAAAACACACCTCAAGGGGATGTGTAATTCATTCCCTACAGCTATGCTTCCAAGATAAATTGTTCAAACAGCAAAGGACAGTGAGTGATATGCTTGCAGTTTCAAGAACTTAGCAATACATTTCAATCATTTGAGTACAGCAAGATCAGTATTAGAAGAAATACAAGGTCAGTTGAACCTACCCAATGATTGCATATTATGCAAGATGTCCCAACTAGATGGAATTGTGTGTTATATGAATTTTTTTTTTTATTGGGGTTGTTTAACCTCCTTCGCAACATCTAAGGTCATATGATGGAGGGGACCTACAGCTTTACGTTGGATCTGAACCACAGGTTGCTACATAATCTGGGTGGGAGGATGTTCTCCCATCCAACTACTACCTGGACCTAATGTCGCTTAGTTTCATTGATCTCTGGGAGGTGGTGTTATGACATTGGCTACGATGTAGCCCTTATATGATGAATGCCTCATTGAACAAAAATGGGCATAGGTTTTGTATTATGTGACAAAAGTTAATTGCCTAACAATCAGTGGGAACTTGCAAAGACACTCGTGGAAGTTTTAAAACATTTGAAGAAATAACAAGAGAAATGAGCTACAATACTGCAACAGTATCATTGATCATTCCATTCATTGTTGCAATGGAAAAATATATCCATTTTACTACTGAAAATGTATTGGGTATAAAAACAATGCTTAGTGATTTGAAACAACTGTAAAACAAGGTTCATCCCGTACATGAACAAAGGAAAGGTAATGCTTGTAGTAGTTCTTGATCCTTCTTTCAAACTTAATTTTTTTTCTGACAGCAGAAAAAAAAGATGTGAAAAGCTTACTAATTGAAGCTTTTATTGGGTGTTGGACTGAAAATCAACAAGGCAGTTTGTTTTATTTGAGAATAATCTCAAAGATTTCTTTAAACTAAAGAAGTATTTTCATACTTTTGAGAAGACTTCTAAAGACTATGTTAAGCAGAAGCATGTGTAAGAACTCTTACTGCTGTGGTGGCTGCTTAGGCTGTAGTCCCCAGGTGTCAGTATCTTTGAGCTACCCAGCACCCTTTAAAGTTTCTGGGTTTGTGAGTTAAAGTTTGGGTAAGGCAAGTGTATTTTCAGGTATCCTGTAGTGTCTTCTGTGTTGGTTCTTACACCCAGTTTTCTTGGGTTGATGATGGTCAAATGCAATCACCGAGTTCCAGATTTCTACACCAACTGTACTCCACCACTAATCATTTATATGTAGCTTCTGATTCTTATGCTAATTGTTAACTCTAAAAATTGACTTATTCTGGGTCACAACCCTCTCACATCCAGTTATCTATTTCTGGGAGATAATTTAGGCCCAAACCTCTCATTAACTGTAAAGTTGTAAACTACTATCAAAGATTTAATTTATTAAATTCTCATCTCCACAGGGAAAAAGTTTCAACCACTCAGGGTCCAAGAAAGGAATAGGAATTTGAAGGCAAACCAAATAGAAATAAACTAATATATCTTTATCCCTTTATTTACCTCTGGAATAAATAACAATTATTTAATATGAAATTACAAAACACAATACTGGCAATAGATTATAATTGTAAAAAAAAAAACTTCAAAAATAAAAAGTAGTTGCAGGGTATCTACAAGGTTATAAAACCATAAAACATTAAAATTATCATAAAAATTGAAAGGTCTTAAAAAGTCAAGATTTTTTTTTTTTTTTTTTTTTTTTTTTTTTAACTAAAGCAAATTAGCTTTCAATGAGGTCATTATAACATACTTGATATGGAGATATGTTCCTAACTTTTCTTATCTATGAGTGATATATGATGGCTTAATTTGGCTACTGGTACACACAAACAGTTAATTAAAGAATAAACCAGGGTAGGTATATGGTATGCAAACACTGCAATATCATTTGTTAAGTGCTGAAGAAACCATTGTGGTAGTGGTCACACTTGGGTCTTGGCAGTGCTCATCAAACTCTCCTCCTTAGGAGCTGCAGGCTGTGCATCCTCCTCCTTAGGAGCTGCAGGCTGTGCATCCTCCTCCTTAGGAGCTGCAGGCTGTGCATCCTCCTCCTTAGGAGCTGCAGGCTGTGCATCCTCCTTAGGAGCTACAGGCTGTGCATCCTCCTCCTTAGGAGCTACAGGCTGTGCATCCTCCTCCTTAGGAGCTGCGGGCTGTGCACCCTCCTCCTTAGGAGCGATAGGTTGCCTCTTAAAGAATGCATCCAGAATTGACTGGCTTGCTTGTTCCTTTTCTTGGAGTATTTCTCTGTAGCAGGAGATGCTGTTGAGAACATTTCTCTTGACTGTGCTGCTGCGGTCCCAGTCAGGGTCATTCTTAGAAAAGAGCTCCAGTGCCTCAGTGATCTTGGCAATACCTTCTCTCAAAATTGCTATGGTTAGGTTGTATTGAAGTTTGACTTCAGTGTTGTTGCTTTCCTTGTGAATATGCTCCTGTTTCAGTTATATAGTTAAAAAACATATATTTAAGAGTGTCTAAAAAATTATAAAAATACATAATGAGGCCAACAAGTTGATAGTGAATCAGTTTTCAATGGGGCATTGCTGTACTCTGTTCTTTGTAATAAGATTACGGTACAATATTTGTTAAGAAGGAAATTTCTAACACTATTCATCGATAAGAATTCATTCAATGCTTTGTGAATCATTAATGAAAATGAGACAAAACATTGTCTTACCATATTTTCCTCTGGATCTTCAGGCTCATTTTGATCTTGTACTGTTGAACCACCTGGAAACAATAAATAATTACACTCAAACTCCATTAATCCACGCTGTTATTTCAAGTTTTTTGGTACCAATGTACAAATAATTTGATAGTTGTATGAATTGTACCCACACAACCCATGGCAGCCTTCATGTTGTCACATGCAGTCTGTGTGTGTGTGGGCCTACTGAGGTTGCTAATTAGTATTTTTTCTCCTACTAGGTAAGAATTTCTAAATGGAATATATTTTAGCAATCAGGAGTGTACTAGGAAAGTACCAAATATTCTAAGATATGCTAGGAAAAGGGTAAATTTTATATAAGGGGTAACATTAATAATGTACATACTGTACATTACTATTAATATTATGAAGAAATACTTTAAAAACTTGGGAAATTATTTATACAGTACAGTTTAGTTGCTGGACAGTAGATTTTAAGAAGTACACCACACTTGTATAAAATGTTAAAATGTCCAACAAATTTTGCATACAGATACTTTGTTACTTTGTACAAAAGTTTGAAATATCCATCTAATTTCATACTGTCCCATTAATTCATACCTTGCAGAGTATTCAACAAGGGTAGAGCCCCAAAAGTGTCAAATTAATGGGGTTTGAGTGCAATTGTTTATTCTTGAAAAAGTTTGAAATACTGACTCTGGCTTCTGTAGATGGAGGATAACTTAAGAGAATTGCTTTTTCTCTCCCTTTTAAAGGGGTAGGCTTTCTGTCAATGGGCACAACAGCAATGGTTTGGCAAAGCCATTTACAAGGAGTCTTCCAGAGAAATTATTTTAATGACAATGTTTTTTTGTTTATAGTTTTGTGTTACAGAGACTGGTCATATTTTTTTTATGTAAAGCAAGTTATTTGTAATTAATAAATGCATCTTGTTTTTCTTTAACAAACTATTGACATTTTTGGAGTAGTTCAGAATGGTGGTGGTGCTCAAATCGTTTATATTACCTTCAATGCTGATAACTTGTAGAAAGGCAGGTCTACTGACGACGTATTTCCTGGCATGAATTTGTAAGCCTTTACAAATCCATTGACCCGCTTGAATCATTCTAGTCTGCAAGAACAAGTTCAAACATGCTAAAATTTTAAATTCCAAATTTGGATTGGAAGATTGAATAATTTGGGTGCGTATGTTAATAATAAGTGTATTTGTTAAAAATTGTTTTGTTTCACTGTCTGATCAGTTAATAACATTGTATTCGATGATAATACTTTACCTTACTGAACTTGATAGAGCAGTCTTTATTTTTCGTGGGGCGGAACTCCTTCACCAAGACGGGTTTGGAACCCGAGTCGAACATGTCCAAACCAAATTTAAGATAAAACCACTGACAATTGTGAATAATGTCATTTGTCTATGAAAGAAAGAAAGGATCGTTGTCAAAAGTTTACCTTTCATTTGGAAAAAATTAGTTGAATTACAACATATTTTTTTTCTTTTAATCAAATTCATTGATGTTTTACATATGTTGAAGTTCAACTATTTTTTTAATTGTTAAATTTTTATAAATGAATCGTAAACTTTTCCTAATTATTGTACGCATGGTACAAAGGATAAGGAGAAGGAGGAATATAACTGAAATATTTCTCTCTACAAATACTTTTTAGCAACACTGACCTTGCACCTGAGCAACACTGGGTGTCCCTCTAGCACAGTAATGTTCCTTGGGATGGCTAGGAATTCTGACATGGGGGAAACCATGTGTTCTTCCCCTAAAGAAGATACAATGAGGCTGAAGAGGAGTACTGGTACCCAAGGTGCAATCAGTGTCCAGTCACTCATTCTGATTCTGTTCACCTGTACAAAAAAAAAAAAAAAAATCACTGACTGTAATCACAGCATTTTCCCTGTAGGAATAAATAAATTTTTTTTTTTTTAATGAAGGGAAGAGGTGCCAAAGGAAGAGTGAAAGTTTACAAAAATGCCCCTCCCCAAAATCAAGGTTCAGAGTTTTAAAGATGTTTGGACTAAACTGCTTCTTGTCAATCAGCGAAGTTAATACCAAATATTTGAGTGGTGACTGGTGGTGGTGGTGGTGACTAATATACAAGGTGTCTCAGAAGTCTGGACTTGTAGGCTATTAGGGTTATTTATTAATAATTTAATTCAGAGAAGCACATGTGTAAAAATTAAATAAAATACAATAATAATAATTAAATACATACACTAGTCTGTAAAAAAGTAAAAATTAATAATGACATGTAATAAATAAAAAAAACCAGACCATTAGGGTCTCTTGGAGCTAGCTTCTTAACCACCAGTGCCTTTTTATTTATTTCTAAAAAAAATTCAATATTTTTTGGACCATGTTAATATAAAACCATGTAAATGGGGGTGCATGAATTGGGGGGGGGTTACTGTATATCTAGAGTGGTATTACCCAGGTGAGGTCCCAATTTAGTCCAGTTCCAACTGGTTCTGATTAGTTGAATCCCAACTGGTTGCTTTGTCAACACAGGATCATTAGTTACATGTGCAAGATATAATTAATCAATAATAATAATCATAACAGGGAATAATAAACAAATAATAACTAGAAAGAATAGATTAATCCTAAAGTAAATATGAAATAATAACTTAAAATAGAGCTCAGTGAGAATTGCGTATAAAAATTGTGATTATAATCAATCATTTTAGGCATGATAATTGGGAGCACAGCATTTTTCATTAGAAAAATTAGTAAATTGTAAAACAAAATTTTAACGTTTAGGTAAGGTTATAGTAGTAAATCAACAAACCAATTAAACAACATTCTTTATGTAACCTAACCTAACCAATTTTCAGAAACTGCTAGATTGGGACTCGGAATCACTAGATTTTGTTTCCATGTATCACTATTATAGGAAAGGTAATAAATATCTAGTAAATAAATATAAAACTAATACATGTATATTAACACTTACATTTAGAATTTTGCAATATATATATATAATATAGTGTGTCCGTAAAGTCATGGTGGCATTTTAAATAGCTATATTATTGCAACGAAACATGATAATGAGATGAAACAATGCCAAATTGAAGAACAACTCTCAAAGTTGTATCTTGTAGTTAGTCTAGGCTAAGCTTAACCTTTATCTCGTAGTTAGTCTAGGCTGTCCACATGCCTATGTTGAACATGAGCGTAATAGCCCGAAAGTTAATGTGTGGTGTGCTCTAGCACGAGATCGAGTGATTGCCCATTTTTCTTCGCAGAACCCACTGTGACGTCACACAACTACCTCGCTATGTTGGAACATTTTGCAGTACCCCAATTTATTGACAATAATGTCATCTTTCAGCAAGATGGTGCTCCTCCGCACTATGCCAACGTTGTTCGAGAATTCCTTAATGAAAAATTTCCACAGAGATGGATAGGAGAGGAGGATGGAAGCCATGGCCTCCACGCTCTCTGGACCTGACACCTTTGGACTTTTATTTGTGGGGTTACGTCAAGCAAAGCGTGTACAGTGTACCCATTAGGGATATTCATCACTTGCACGAGCGAATCACGGAAGCTATCGCATCCATCACTCCTGATGTTCTTGGGCGTGTGTGGCTGGAATTGAATCACCGCCTAGATGTCTGCAGGGCTACCAGAGGAGCCCATATCGAACTACGTTAAATAAAGTTATTCTTTTAGAGTTGTTCTTCAATTTGCCTTTTTTTCATCTCATTATCATGTTTCATTGCAATAATATAGCTATTTAAAATCCCACCATGACTTTACGGACACACTGTATATATACACACTGGTCCCTTGCATTGCATTATTAATTCGTTTCAGAAACGAATGTTATGTGAAAATAACGCAAAGCGAATCCTAAAATACATGTATTTAGCCTAATTTGTTCCACAGCCTTGGAACTATGACTTTTTGGGTAAAAATCAGTGTTTTCTATGGTTAAAACACACACAAAAATGATAAATAATACACAAAATAGTAAATTAAAAGCATATTAATATCACATAATTACAATAGCTAAATAAAATTAAAATAAAAACACAAAATTAGCATTTACTTTAAGCTGGAGGTTCTTCTGCCTAAGTGGATTCGATGGTGGTATAGTGGGTGGATGTAGGTGGTGAGATTACTGCTTTGAAGGTGTCACCTTCCATTATGATGATTGGAAGTTCTTCTGACTTTGCTCTTTTTGTAACCTCTCGTTCTGGTGTTTTTTCAACCCTTGGCTTCTTGCTGGCTTTGGTGAAGAAAGCATCAAGAGTTGTCTGCTTTCTTTTTCTCTGGAGGTTTATGAAGAAGGACATAACCTTATCTTCAAACTGGCATTTTAAAAGCTCTGATTCATCATGGAAGGGATGCCTGTGAATGTGTTTCTTAACTGCTTCCCATCCATTAATCATTTCTTTAAGATCAGCATTTGTCATGTGATCATCAGAGACTCTCTCTTCCTCTCCACTATATCTCTCTTCACTTCCCTCCATCTCCTTTAAATCTTCTGTTGTCAGCTCTCTCCTACGCTCCTCAACAAGGTCATCAATATCTTCCTCATTAACCTCCAGACCCATTGATGTGCCCAGAGAGACAATCTTCTCATTCAAAACTACTTCAGTTTCAGGCTCAAAACCTTCAAAGTCATGTATGATGGAAGGCCACAACTTCTTCCATGCAGAGTTCATGGTGCGGGTGGAGACCTCATTCCATCTTTATTTGCTTTTAAATTTCAATTAAAATTACACCACAGTATGTATTAAGGTGCACTGTAAATTATCATCACGATAGATAGTTATATTTATTAAAATATAAACTATAGTGAGTAAACATTATCTTAAATCTGACATAGGATTTTTCCACTTAGATACCCATTACCCATATTATTTATGGTAAACTTAAATTTCTTGACAAGAAAATACAAGTAGAACTTATGAAATGGGTACAAGCTAGTAGTCATAGCAAAGCCTAGATTTAGGCTAGCCCAGTTTTTCAAACATTTGTAGCAGCTTAGGTTAGCCTACATAATTTGATTTTCATGTTTGTTATTCAGAAGAGCCCAGTACTATTCAATGTGCTGATTTATTATTTTTTTTTGTGTTAAGACTGGATGGTGGACCCATTAAAAATTTAAGATATTAGTAAAATTTAAAGTGCTTTTCTTTGTGACACTCAAAAATGAATAAAAGTTAGGAAAAGTGGCAAGGGATACTTATGCTTAGCAATTAAATTCAGAATATGCTACTGATTTAAAGTTTAAATATGTTTCATATTGGAAATGCATTCCAGTTTGAAATGCATTGATAGAAAGGCAAGAGGGCTATACCGTACCCTACTTTTAAACAGAACACACTTGAAAAATTGATATATTTTTGCAGTGTTCTTACTAGTCTATACTGAGTCTTAGTAGTCTTACTACCAAGCTCATTGAGTTTAATATTTTGTAATGAAAATATTCTGGAATATTTTTTAAGTATCGTAATGAATATTGTAGTAAAATTTGTATTAAAAAAAATTTGTATATATATACCAGCCTTTTTAGTTTTTACTAAGCTAGGTGGACACTAGGAAAATACACTATAGGGCCTGTTTAAAACTACAGGAATACCCCGCTTTACGATGCTTCGTTTTACGAAACCCCGGGTTTACGAAATTGTATTTGCGCTAAATAAAAAATTAAATGAGAAATATAAAAGACAAAAATAAAATGCGTACGTCGCGCATACCACAATCTAATATTCTGCATTACAGCAGTGCTTAGTTAGCTCGATTTTAAGACAAAAATAATATGCTTACGTCGCGCATACCATACTGTACTGTACTCTATTACGTATTCTGCATTACAGCGGTGCCAAGTTAGCTCGCTTTTAGCTCACTTTGCACTGTGGCAATGCAGCTGTTGTCAGTTTATATGTGCGCTTTGACAAGAGAGTTTGTGCTTTATTCACTCTCGCACGCTAAGTGTTTTACTGATATTCTTTTCGTACATTGTAATTACAGTACCCATCATCAATTATGCCAAAATGAAAGTGTGATAGTAAAGACTGTGACGTTAATCAGAAGAAACGAATCCAAAAGCATGTCTACTGACGCATCTATTAATGAAAACTAAATTTGCATATGTAATGTTTTGTACTATTTCTTTGTTCATTGCTTACATTTTTATTGTATTTCTTCATTACTTTCGTTTGTATTATTTCTTTGTTCATTGCTTTCATTTCTATGTTAATAAACATTTTTTTCTGCAAAATTTGCTGTTTTATAACCTTTTTTTTTCGATTTTTTAAGAAAAAAACGTAACCCAAAATATACCATTATATGTATGGGAAATAATGCTCTGCTTTACGAACACCTGCTTTACGAACGGGCGCTAGGAACGGAATAATTCGTAAAGTGGGGTATTCCTGTATAGCTGTATTTAAAAAAAATAAAACATTTTCGTCAGAAAAGTAAATTAAAAATAAAATTTAAATCCATAAGTTACTCAGTAAGGCAAAAAGTGAAAGAAAATATACATACGCTATTAATATAGAACAAATCTTTTCCCTAAATTTCATTTATTAGATAATTGGCATCGGTGCATCACTAGTAATTAGACATTATTAATTATTAGAGATTATTTATCGTGATAATTGCCACCCATTCACTGATGATTATCATGGCCCATTAAAAGTGTTATCACCCAACCTTAACTTAAAATAAATATAATTAACATTAACAATCATGACAAGCATAAAACCAAGCATACAAGCAAATCTTTGGAGATAACTAGTTTTTACAAATAATGATGATTTATATCTGATTAACCTAGTGAGTGATTAAAATGTGACAGAATTAGGTTAAATGCAACTGAAAGTACTGAAATGGACACTAAGCTGGAGCAATAATTAAAAACTCTGGTGTCTAATCCTAACCTAGCTAAATATATTATGAATGCCCATACTTATTTACAGTCTAAATGAATACTAATTAATGGTCAATGCTGCACAATTTTTATGACCATAATGATAATCCATCATCTGGCAAATATCTTAATCATTAACAATACTTGACAATTTTAATGTCTAATAAACTCTGACCAAGAATTATAATACCTTTAATAAATAAGATACCTTAATAGGCCTTCCAACAGTAATTATTCTGGTATCTTCCAGGAGTGAACAATGTCTAGAGCAGTTACTGTCAAATACTTTATAAATAACACTTAATATTTAACTAGACTTCTGTGGGGAGAAAGAAAAACTGTTCATTTTCTCACTGTATAATTTGCTCGGAGACACTGGCATCAGACCTCATGAGAACTCTTAGATTTAGCAATATTGGTCTAACAAAACTGGAGAACCAGATGGGGCTTGAAAACCCTGTGGTAACATTCACTGCAGGAATGGTTAAAATGAATGAACAGGAAATAATTACCAAATTACTGGAGACAGGAAAAAAATATGAGCAATTGACCCACAACAAATATAAATGGGACCAAATGACAGATATGTTATTAATAAAGAGAAATGGGGAATGTAGTCCAAACCTATTGCTTGGGATGTGGGGTTTTGTGAAAACTTCACAACCTCTATGTTACTGTAGCTTCATATAAAAGGTTTCCTATCATTTAACTTGTAAAAGTGGCAGTTGCAGTTTTTTTTAGTGTACCTGAACCTGATTCAAATGCAATTGGTAGCTAGTGAAGGAAGTGAAAGTCCTTTTTCTGAGCTTTCTGGTTTTCCATTTAAAAAAACTTAAAATGAAAGAGGACATTTGGCATTTCTTTTCATCAGAACAAGAAACTTAAAAAAAAAAAAAAAATTGGAGAGAAACTATCATTAGAGGAGACTGTCAATGAAAGAAGAAAATTGTACCATACATACATCTTTAATTGTTTACATTTTTTAAATTGAGTTTTCAGAAGTAGGGCTTAATAAGCAACTAATAAAAAGAAAGCATGCTTTGTTTCAATTAATTTCAACACAATACACAGTTGAGATTACACATCTATCAGATGTACAAATAGACGTATAACTATTCCAACATTTACAACCTGTAACAAAAATTATTTCTTTTTTTTAATATTGAAGATGAAATTTTTTTCCTTCTCACAGTTTGAAGAACATCAGTACTTATTTGACCCATCTAGTGATAGAGAAAAACAGTTTTCCATTGAACTGGTGGAAGTGCCAAGCTATTGCAAATGATAACTTTGATGACAAGTATGCATTAGGTCTAGACTGGCAAAGAATTCTCTCTTGTTCTTCATCATACAGTGAATGAACTTTTAGCACTGGATGAAATATTTGCGAATCTACATGAAATAGGTTAACCCCAGAACTAGTGATGGGACGATTAATCGGAATCGAGAATCGGAAGAATCGAGCATTTTTCAGGAATCGGAATCGAGAGAATTGTACCATGATTTCCGATTCTTAAAACGATTCTTTAACTTTTAATTGAACCAGTTTTGCAATGTAAACTTTAAAATTTAAATGAAAGAGGATAACAAATTTTATTTTTATTGTATTGTAGCTATACATTAAAACATGTATATCCATGATGTGTAATCAAGAAGATTAAAATGAATTGTTACAACTTACAGTTGATTTTTATTTTTAAACCAATCTATTATAATTTATAATTTATATTACCATACTCATAATGTAAATAGTTAATCTTACTAGAGTAAAATATGACAATTTCCAGAAAAACAAGTATAGAATTATATTTAAAAATATTGAGAATCAGAATCTAGAATCGTATCGGAATCAAGACTTTTTAGTGGTATCGGAATTGGAATCGTTAAAAATTTTGGTATCGTCCCATCACTACCCAGAACATGAACAGCTCTTTTGTCATTGCAATTTAAAAAATAATCTAGGCTAATTTTAAGTATGTTTTTAGCTTGTATAATTAATTACCCTATGTTAGTTTGTAAAAAAAAGTCTAAAAGGAATAGGCCTAGTACTGAATATGTGTGCATTGAAGAAATTTTTTTTTTCAATCTTTGCATAGCTACGTACTGTAAGCATAACAAAGCAAAATTTTTTGTATGTTTAGAGTACTCTATTTCTTGATGTTTGGTTTAAACTGCTTGCTTGTGTTAGTATGTAATACAAATAATGCTCTGGTAACACTTCTGGTACAATTTGTAACTTAATTGTTTGAAATAGCCATATTTGGATTTTGGACCAGACCAGTCCCAGGGTCTCTGGTTGCATCATGTATGTATGCATTGGTTCTCTTCCTTCTATTGGGGATGGTGGCTTCACCCTTGGCTGCTCCTCCATTCATTTAAAAAAAAATGTATCAAAGCAAGACTTTTTACCATGATCAGTTACCATATTGGCCCTATCCAAAGGAAGATTGAAAGCGTTTTGTTTTGAACTAAAGAGTTGTACTGTATTTTACTTATTTTTGTTGAAGAAAACCTTTGCAAAGGAAGGTCTTAAATTTTGTTTTATTTTTTTTAGTTAGGTTTTTCTTTAATTTGTGTCAGTGCCAATTAAATTTGGGTATCTTAATTTGGTTAAAAATTTAGGATGGCAAGACATATATTTACAAAATAGACTACTCAAAATCCTGTACAACCATCTCAGATTTATGTAACAAAATTATTTTGAAAAAGGAAGTTTTTAATTCTTTGCAAGTGCTTCTGCACTCAAATTTTAGTCGTCTATTCATAGACATGGGCTCTAATTTTAGAACTAGCTACCCTAATCATTTGAATAGGCTTATAAATCTACTGAATTGTGTTACAGAAAGTGTAAATTAAGTCAAAGTATCTTAAGTTGAATTGAAGCTTAGCTACCAGGTAAAATGTGTGTGTTCATTGATTTTATTTTAATGGGGATGTTTAACTTTTGCAACCTCTAAGGTCATATGGTGGAGCTTTATGTGGGATTCAAACTAACAGGTGGGTAAGGTAATGCAAGAGATTCTACCTTAATTCAGTTGTTATGGCCTACTCCCTAAAGTATATTACCATAAAACACTTACCTGAAAATTTCATTATTAAGTTGCAAACGAATCAGATCTTTAACTGGATTTCTAATACAATTTACTGCCTTCTGCACTCTCATTTCCTGTTCTCCATAATAATGTTCTGGAAGGTTTTTAATTACTTCAGTCCTTGTTGCAAATTTTAAAAATTCTAAATGTTCAGGTCTCAAAGTCTCATCCTTGAGTATAACTGACCAATAACCATAATATTTAGGCATGTTCAGTTCAATCAATTTCTGTTCAACAGTCGGAAGTTTTTCTATTTTTGCATGCCAATCTGTTTTTTTCTTTCTCCATTTCACCTCCCATGAAACTTTTTCTATTGGAGGGTACAATGGGACCTCAGAATATTCACATTCAGCATTAGTCACATGTCCTATCATTCGGAAACATAGCCTCCAATTTATATGATGAATAGAAGGTAACTTTGATAATGATGATACATTCATTTTCACTAGGTAGCCTATGGCATAAAAACCGTAAACATTTATTTAACTTTTTATATAATAAAGTCCATTGCCTTTCAAAATTATAGTCTGAAAATAATCATCATTATGTTAGACCTATAAAAGGAGCCGAGGAAATCAGAAAAATTAATATGAAACCAAATATAGTTATAACAATGACATGGAATGACAGCAATGGCCCCCACCTGTATTTATGACCTAAAGTGCTACATAATCTAGATGCAGAGGAGTCTCTTTAATCCAACTGCTACCCAAACCAGTGTTCTTTAACCCTTAGACTGCAACTATCATCAATAGAGGCCTGTGTCAGTGACTGATGGTTCTCTATAAAGCCCAAAATTACACAACTTGTTTAAAAAATTTGCATCAAGCCTTGGTGCTGGAAATAGTATCATATGGCACAGTAGCTCTCCCTGTGTCCACCCACGCATAAATGATTTTTTTTTTCACTCCATTTCTTTGCATGCATACCTTCCATTGTATAAGAACAATGAGGTTTTCTAAACTTTAATTTATTAGTGTTTTTGTACATATGATGATCATCTGATAAATCTTTTGTTACAATCTAAGGGTTAACTTCACTGATTGATGGGAAGTGGTGTTACAACATTGGCCATGATTTTTTTTCTTTAATGCAGGAAGGAGAGGCCAAGGACAAATGCCTTCAGATAACCCCCTTTCCCCCATTTGTGTAGCCCTTTGTTCCAGGGTTGGCACTAGTGGGCCCAGCCCGAAAAAACCCACTTGAAAAAACCCACTATTTTACCCACTTGTGGGTTTTTTCATGAAACTTAAGAAGTGCGTATGCAATTATTTTTAAAAATTGTCATATAGGCGCCTATAATGATTTTACATGCAAAGCAAGCAAACATGAGTCAACAAATAGACCTACAGGTATAACTCTTTGGGTGAGGTAGCAGGTTATAGAGTGTAGACATCAGCCAATCAGGGTGTTATACATCCTGATTCTTCAGTCAACTGCATCTTCAAGGAATTTTCTACTTCATGGATTGTATTTAAAAGTGGACCAGACAAATTTCGACGGGAAGGTGGAGTGTAGCCTAGTCTTAGAGTCTCTATCATTTCAATAAAATACTTAGACTCTGCACATAGAAATGGAATATTATTTGCATAAAAGAATTTGGCTATTTTGTTATCAATGACATTTTTCTGCAAAGTTGTTGTTGTCATGCCAAAATCGCTTGCTTACTTTTGAATTTTTCTTTTTTTCATCTGTAATTGTGTCAGTGGTAGTGAGGATGAGTCTGGATCATCTGAGAGGTCTATGTCATGGCAGTATGAAGATGATGTACTGGCAGTATTGTCAGTCTTGTTTCTTGATTCCATGTGTTTCAAACATTTCATTAAATGCATTTTTATTTGCTCTATTTTATTACTTATTTCATTACTGCAATGTTTGCATCTAACTTTACTAGTCCCATCAATAATATTGACTTCACTCCATTCATGCCCTGATTTTCTTCCTGATCCAAAGGTCTTTGGCATTATTTAATGCAGTTATAACTTCAAACAGACTAA
The DNA here is from genome assembly GCA_023014485.1 of Bathynomus jamesi. Taxonomy (NCBI): domain Eukaryota; kingdom Metazoa; phylum Arthropoda; class Malacostraca; order Isopoda; family Cirolanidae; genus Bathynomus; species Bathynomus jamesi. The sequence goes on along the minus strand of JAJOZX010003931.1, from coordinate 40,984 downwards.
TTCTGTAGGCTAGCAGTAAAGATAAATATGCTGTTGCCAGTTTGTTTTATTTAACTGTGAAATAAAAGAAAAAATATTCAGTAATATGAATTAAATAGATATAACTAGCTGAATTAAGTTCCCTTTGGGAGCTGTAATTCATCTACTTCCAGCAGAAGACAGGGGCCTGTCTTCCATAGGAAGTATAGCCTAACAAATAGGATAATTTACCACACCAAATTTAGTTCAAATTGGTCCATGTTTTCCAAATTTTGTTGTGAAGCTCAATCTGAGAAAATAATAACTTTTTATGCTTAATTGCCTGGAAGGCAACCTTTTTGCTAAAAACAAGACAAATGTTATATTAATAGTGTACGGTACAGTACAGTATTATTATAAAAATAAGAATAGGTAGGTCTAATATGAACTACCATATGGACATATGAAAAAACCCAATTTTACCCAGTTTTTTTCGGGTTTTAGGTGAAAAAACCCGAAAAAACCCACATGGGGTGGGCTTTTTCAAAAAAAGTGGGTTTCTTGCCAACCCTGCTTTGTTCATTGGCCAGTAGTTAAAGTGAACTACAGTATCATAATTTTCTGTCATTATCATTATTATAAACTTCTAAGAAAATTGAAAGTACAGTTTTCTGCAATTAAATCAAGTTTATTAGTGATGTATTTTATCATGAGTGTAAGCTTATGAATTAAATTGTTTATCAAGTATTCTGAAAACTTCATTGGAACATTGAATAATGTGAACCCATCTTGGTGGTCTTTTTGTTAATTAATACTTTAATCTGTAGAATTAAATATTTATGCTTTAAAATAATATGATTATTATTTGTAATAAATATTACAAACTTTAAAACCAAAAGGCTAAAAACTTTTTTTAAAAACTTCAGCTGGTTTTTCTATCTTTGCTTACACAAATATGTCCTATTTGTATGACATTTTTATTAACCATTTTCTTTATCACTGATATCAGATTGGCATGTCTACAGTTTTTTAAGTATTTTTTATGTTACAAGCAGGTTAGTATGAGGAAATGCCAAGTTATGATGGGTAGTTTTTATTTTACAAACTCTGCCACAGTATTGTAGTGATCAGATCTTACGATATTGCCACTTGGTTGGTCCATTTCTTAATATTTCCTCAGAAAATTTTTAATTGTTGCAAAATGCAAGCGTGTTGCGCAAACAGGATTTGTATTTATTCCTGATTCCAAGGAAATCTTGTCTAGTTGTGTACAACTATGGCCAAAACTTTTGAATCACTTTGAAATTTTTTGGAATGTGAGAGGTAGTATATTAATGGGAATTACCTTTGAACACTATTGATGTACTATATTTTGATTACTGATAGGGAAATTAGTAACAATTGTCAAGGTTTGTGAACTTCCTCAGAAAGATTTAGTGTAATTATCATTTGCTCTATTAGATTTGTTAGTCATAATTATTAATTTTTGGCAGTTTTTGATAAGTATATATTAAAACTACAAAGTGGTATGGAATTCAGTATATGAATTACTCATTACTCAAAAGCAGCATGCAGGTTTCATTTGATGTTGAGCTAAACTTACTGTTGTAGGCTTTTGGTCAAACCTGTATATATTGTTGGTTTTCCTGATGTTTTCTTTTAAAGTCTATGTTGGAAATAAAAGAAGACTCATTATTACAGATATAAATTCAATGGCTCCATTGAGTTTTCTTAAAAGAAATAATGGAGTATCCAATAATAACACAGGCCTGCAAAATTGAGGGTCCTAAAAACTTTTTTGAAATTGTATGCTGGTTTTATAGGAATTTGGGGTGCTAAATCCAAAAACGGCCTCAGATTTGCTCCATCATGTATAGTTTTTTCACAATTTGCTATGACGTTTTTATGTTGTAATATGTTACTGAATAAAATAAGTAGTGAAGAATTACCACATGAAACCTATTTCCTGACCATTTCTGAATATATTTATTTTAAAAAACTATAAAACTTGGATACTTACATCTTTACTTAGTGGAATGGCTTAGTAGTCCCATTTTCTTTTGCCAGTGAAGCTGTGCCTGTTGCATTTCCTTTTGTGCGCTGCTTCCGGATTTTCACGATGCAGCATCCAGCAATAATCCCCCATTATATTAATGTTCCACCGGCCTTGGTATCTCTTTTCCATCTCCTTAATGTCTTGATGGAAACGTTCTCCCTGTTCCTCACTTACTGCACCTAGATTTTCTGGGAAGAAGTCCAAGTGTGCATTCAAGAAATGAATTTTGATACTCATTGAGCATCCCAAAGCTTTGAATTTCTCCAGCATGTTTTCAACAATGAGTGCATATTCAGGGTCCTTATTATTCCCAAGAAACTTAGTAACCACACTTTTGAAGGAATTCCAAGCCTCTTTTTCTACTTCAGTCATCGTAGACAAGAAGTTTTCATCTGACAGCAGTCTTCTAATGTCTGGGCCTACAAAAATACCTTCTCTTAATTTTGCTTCTGATAGGTTAGGGAACTTCTTGCAGAGGTACTTAAAGCATTCTCCACTTTTTTCTAATGCCTTAACAAACTGTTTCATAAGGCCTAGTTTTATATGAAGAGGTGGTAGAAGTACTTTCTTTGGGTCAACAAGATTTTTACGCAAAATATTCTTGCTTCCAGGTTCTAGAGATCATCTTTGTGGCCAGTGTTTTTGCTCCCAGTGTTGACTCTGCTCTGCTATCCCATTCACAAAGGAAACATGGGAACTTAGTATATCCTCCCTGCTGCCCCAAAAGCATGCACAATACCTTAAGGTCTCCACAAATCATCCAGTGATGATCATATTATTTTATCTTTGTAAGAACCAATTCCAAATTCTCATAACTTTCTTGGAGATGTACCGAGTGACAAACAGGTACAGAGGCATACTTGTTCCCATTGTGCAAAAGAACAGCTTTTAGACTTCTTTTAGAAGAGTCGATGAAAAGTCTCCATTCATCCGCTTTGTACTCAATGCCAAATGCCTGTACCAAACCATCAATATCACTACAGTAAACTAAATTGCCCTCGTGTGAAAAGTGGTGAATAAACTCCTTTTATCTTCTTCTATACAAATATATCGATGTTCCAGCTGATAATAAATTTCTTTCTTTTAATCTGGAGCCTAAGAGTTCAGCAGATTCCTTGGATAATCCCAAATCTCTCACTAAATTGTTTAGTTCAGATTGAGTGAACAACTGGGGGTCTTGACTTCCTATATCACACTGAAATTCTTCATGATCAGTATCTGAACTAGAATTACTAGGCAAATCTTCCAATGTTTCTGGTGGAAGCGGAACTGGAACTTCTGGCCCATGAGGAACAGGTTGAAAAGCTGATGGAAGATTTGGATAGAATATGGCTTTCTTATTTTTTGAGTTATAGCCTTTAACATCACAAGAGCAAAAATAGCAGTCATCACAGTGATTTTTTGGCTCCCTCCATACCATTGGCACACCAAATCTGAATGCTTTCTTTTTGCTTTTACACCATTTCCTTAGATCCTCTACGCAAATAAAACAAACTTTGTGTGGTGCCCATGGTTTGTCTTGGTCTCCTAGTTTCATTCCAAAGTAGGCATGGTACACTTGCCTAATAAAATTTGTTACGTTTCTTTGATGTTTCTTGATCACAAATTCCCCGCATATGTAGCAGAAGCTGTCGGGACTGTTGACACATCCAGGGCTAGCCATGATTCACAACTTACTACAGTACCCAGAACACAATAAGAGTTGAATTTAATAAAAGCTAAATAAGGCTTTCTGGAAATCTGGCATTTTCTCGAAGTTGCTTCACAAAAAAATCGAATTTGTGAAATAACTTTGTGTCGTATGACATTTTTATTGTGTTTTCGAATTCAGCACACAAAAATACATTGTAAACAGCTAAAATTATGAAAAAAGTTTTTCCATCGCAGGCCTGTGTAATGCATCCAATTGAAAGACACTAGAATAAAAATGATTCAAAATAAAAAAATACATTAGAAAGTGCCCTTTTATAAATTTATTTCTCAATTTTAAATTTTATCAAAATTTACCTTGGTAAATGATATCACAAATAAATCACTTTTTTCTAAATAAATGAAAAATTCTTTGACAGAAGTATATTACTTTGATAATAGTTAATAACCTTATATAATTTTGAATATTCAAACTATAATCTACAACAACATTAATCAACGAGAGAAATTATTGACATTTTATTACCACAATTGCAGAAACATATAATCAATACACTTCCAAAAAGATCCCTTTTCAAAAATCGTGAAGTGTTTGCTTTTATGAAATTTTGGTGAATTATTTCAGTCTTTAATTAAAAGCTAATTGTCAAAAAGTGAAGTGATTTCCTTCTTTGTTTCCATACATGGCAGCAATGAATGAGACCTAATTCTTGCTCTTATAAATCCATCACGGGATTCTTGGGAATATACAGATGAGGCTGCATCAGTGACAAGTTTTATTGCCCTCTCAACACTTTGTGAATGAAGTGGATAATTGGGTAGGCACAGTTTTTTTAACCCTAAGTGCATTGAGTTCAATATTTGTGAGTGCCATAGTGAGGAGAGGTCATCAGCATTTCTTTTGACCAGTAAATAATATCATCCCATGCATTTGTGTTGAAATTTATCTCAGAACCTTAAATTCTCTGATTTTGGACACATTTTCCGTCTGTTCTAATGTTCATGATGAAATCAACTGCTCTGTTTCGTTTTTGTTCTGATGTATTTGATAACATTGCTATCAGAATAGTTTTGCAATGAGCAAAATGTGTGTTTCTAGCAATATAAGGCTTCACTACATTCTGAACATCTTTTGGAAGATGACGAAATCTTTTAATTGCTCCAAATATGTGATGTGATGTTGATGTCCATTCGATATATATATATATGGTCTTCCCCTGATATCGAACCAGCTTGGTCCATAATTTGTAACAATGAAGAAAATTATTGAATGAAGAGCCAATGAAGGAGTTTTCTCTGCAATGTATAGGTGGCAGACACGATTTGCTAATGTCAGCCATTGAGAATGGTTCAGTGGTCCGGGTTTTGTATTTTTCAAATCTTTTGGGACATTCCTGCTTCTTATAGCCACAATAATTTTGTACAAATACTGTTGATCTTGGCTAAGATCATCGATAACCTCTTCTGATGTGTTTTAAATCAATGCCTTCTCTAATTGGTTTGAAATTGACTGCAGGCATATTTTCACCTTCTTTCAGTGCTGCTCCAATTTTTCCAGTGAAACATGTTGGAAAGGGAAGTTCATTTGTATGCAGCATACAAATGCTCCATTATAATGGTTTCTTTAGTTTTCCTTCTATGAGGTGGATGATCCCACCCTTGGCACCTGTGTTGGTATTTGTACTGTCACATCCTATGAGATGAATGCTCTCATTAATAGCTGACTCTTGAAAGAAGAACAAACTATCAGCTATATCTTGAGCTTTACCAGAAGAAGGAACTACATGGGTTAAATATTAATTTCCTAGCTCAGACACCAAAACATAGTGTTCCTCTCTAATGGAGTCTCTGTACCATTTGTTTCCTTTCTTCACCTAAGTTTTGTCCTTTCTTCCGTCAAAAAATATAGCAGCTATGACAGCAGGATTAGCTTTACTCTCCATCACCAAACTTTTTCTCATTTTCTCTCTTTCCCCATCAGATTTTGTGCTTGTCAATCAAAAGCATACTATCTTCTTTAGTGATTGCTCCATAATCAACTAAAGCAGCTGCTGCTCAATCTGAAATTCCAAATCTATCAGTTTCCATCGCTACAGTAGGCAATGGAAGTCTCATTTGACCTTGAATGGCAACTGACTCAGAGTCTGATTCACTCTGATATGGGTCTAATTCATATTGTGTGGAAGTACTCTCAACATCTGAAAAACATTATTTCAGTTAAAATAGGAGTCCCCTTCATTTCTCTCCTTTTAACCATTCCTTCTTCTGTCCGCAATTTTCTAGACTACATTTTTTGAATTCTTTTTGTCATTACTTTATCAACACCCCGTATTTTCATTGTACGCGTCGATCGCTGATCCTGTAAAAACAGAAGCTCTTCTTTTGGTACCTTCAGTTCTCTTTGACAGGTGCATCTTATATGAACATCTTCGCAGCTCTCAGGACAGCCAAAGTTTTGATGGGAGATAAAAGGGCATTTACAGGCACTAATATTGAATAATTCTTCCAAGGTGTCATTAAAATTTTCTCTCATTTTGACACTACTTTTTGATCTAAGATCGTTTGCTTTGCCGATGAACTGCTTTAATTTGATATTTAAACTGATTTGTCAGCTATTGCAGGAATTGAAGCTTTTCTCCAAATATAGAGTATATCTTCTGTAATTTTGTTGAAAATATCAGTTATGTGAAGTAACTGAAGTGGCTTCTTTTAAAAGAACATGGTATTGGCCCACCTGTTTATTTGTTGGCAATGTTGTAAGAGGAAGCTCTTGTGCGGTTCCAAATATAAAATGTGGTTTTGATTGACTCCTTGTAGCTTTAATGTTTGAAGCAGAAGCCATATTTGTTACTAATTATCAGAAATTACCAATTCCAAATCCAACAAAAACCTGAAAAATGAAAAATTTCATTAAACATCCGAAACATTTATGAGGTAGAAAATGTGAAATAAACAATTTTTGCTTGAGCAAACGTTTTTGTAAAAAGAATATTTTTCGAGTTATGAAGCATATAGTGACTAGCTGGTGGCCATTTTTTGGGGGGGAAAAATGGGGAACTTAGGATGAATTAAAATTTTTTAATTCTCATATTCTTTTTTTTATCACCCTTCATCTACCTTATTACCAGTGAAGCAATAGTTGAAAAAATTTTCACCCCACCCTATTGCATATGTAAATGGTTATTTCTTATTTGCATTCATTTGCAGTGGCGGCTCGTCGGTAGGCACTGCGGAACTGCAGTGCCCCTAAATTTTTTATTTACAATTGAAATAATCAAGAACAATATAAGGATGAGCTCACTGAATAACTTTTTCAATAACTTTTGAAACTTTTATTCATTGCTCAATGCTCATCCTTTTATTTCAGTAATTATTTCAACCCATTCTTAGAGACAGCACCCCTAGAATTTTTAGTCACGAGCTGCCACTGTTCATTTGTCCATAGCAATAAAATTACTGATACTTTTTGATCACTCCTTGTGTGTGTGTGTGTGTGTGTGTGTGTGTGTGTGTATATATATATATATATATATATATATATATTTGGCCAAAAGGGTTTGCATCACTGAAGAATTTTTCAAATTTGGATGATAGTCAGGTGAAACATGTAATTCTGATAGAAGTTTGACAGAAAAATTACTTGCATATATGTACAAAAACAAATAAAACAAACGAAAAATCTAATTGGGCATTTCATACAAGATGAGTTAGGTAGTCAAATTGAACCAGTTAAAATCATGTGGCCCTTCATGTTATCCATGTTACTAACAAGTTTAGTGTTCATTTTGAATGTAATGAGTACCTGTGTCTCATTGTTTACTAACTTCAGATTAGTATGGTGTTCTGAGGATAATGGCACTAGTACCCAACTAACCTGAAAATGTGACAGTGTGAACTATAAATTTGTGGTAATGTGCTTCCTATAAACTGTGGAGTGTTAACCTAATTATTGTAATTAATTTCGCTGTTTCTATAGTTTACTTTCAGTAGAGATTCATTAGGCCCTTTTTGTTAGTATTTTATTGTCATTAATACAATTTAGTACTTGTCAGTTTTTCCCAAAACATTAAATTTTGATCCTATTTTTTTTTAGGGTGGATTTGCAAGATGCTACGAAATGACCGATCCAGTTACAAAAAAGATCCTTGCTGGAAAGATTGTGTCAAAAACTTTGCTAAAAAAGCAGCACCAGAAGGAGAAAATGTCCCAAGAGATCTCCATACACAGAAGTCTCAGCCACAACAACATCGTTGCCTTTCATAGCTTTTTTGAAGATACAGATAATGTGTATATTGTTTTGGAGTTGTGCAGAAGACGGGTAAGAAAGATTAAATTCAGGTTTGATGTTTTTTTTTAAATCATCATTGCTCTTACTACCATAATGATACAACTAAACTGGCTCAGACTGCTGTTTTTAAATATTTTCAAGTATAGCTATACAGTAGTGTGAATTTTAGCCAAACAACTTTTGTTTGCTTTAATATGTAATACGAATAACACGTTTTTGGCACAGTTTGTGACTTAATTGTGACATAAACGTATTTAGATTCTGGACCACTCCGGACTGGTCTCAGGATCTCGAGTTGCCTTACTAGACCAGAGTTGCCAGATACTTTTGAACAAAATTAGCGAGGAACGTATCAAAAAGTCGCAAAAAGTAGCCCAACCCCAATTTCATTATTTTATTATACTATAAAATTTACTTACGGTTTTTATTTAAAATTGTAGTGAATTCAATAGCTCGTCGTCTTCTTTTTCTCCTTCATCATGGCTTGTAAAGGTCTTTTCTGACTTTGTAAATGCCAGAATTATATTTAAGCATAGGTGGCGAAGGTTCAAAATTAACACAACAAATGCTTTTTTCTTCAAGCATCATTTTTATACGAAGTACAGAAGCTAAAAGTTCTAAACCCATCCGATTCCTAAGTTTGTTTTTTGTTGATGTAACTCTTGAAAATACTCGTTCCACAGTTGCATTTCTTATTGGCAAGCTGTATAGCTTTAATGCGAATACAGAAATGTCTTTTAAAACAGGCTCTCCTGCAGCATCTTTAATGTTAAAAGCCTGGCTCCAAAATAATGCTCCATCATTTGGAATGCCGGAAGGAAAAACATCCTTCCAATCAATGTGAAGTAGCTTCCTCCATTGACTTTCTAGAGCATTTAATTTTGATTGGTCAGCTAAATCCAAAGGAAGATCGGAAAAGGGAGGACGAGTGTGACTGAGGCATTTACTTGGTGAAATGTTTTCGATTCGTTTTAATATTGCATAATTTGTGGGGATACGTTTGAGAAGTTCCTTACAGGCACATTTCAAAAATTCGTGACATCTTTTAAAGATGACTTTTTGAGATTCTGCTGCGATTTCTTTACATTTATATTTATTTGCCAGCTGAGTTAAAAAGACGTGACCAAAGTCAACTTTTTCAATCGGTAGGAAAATAGATGTATATGTCATGTCAACTGCAATATTAACATTTTGTGGATAAATAATTCTTCTTAGCATGGAAAGTGTGAAATCTTCAAGTTCCTTGAGCAACTTACTGTGATCAGCGTGTTCACTTTGAAAAAGTAAATTGATTCTTTCAAAATCTGATAAAATGGGCATTACAAATGTAAAATATAGCTCATTTACTGGATCTGAATACATTTTGTGAAGCTCTCTCGCAACATATTTATCACATGTTGATGAAGCAAGCTGAAAATGGAGTTTTAAAGATTCCCATTGATTAAGAATCCTCTTAATTGCAGTTGCTTCTAGCAAGCCATCGGGTTGATGAGAGTGGTATCAACTGTAGTGGATCCTTTCCATCATTTATGGTCTTGTATATATCCATATACGATTCTTTTCTTAGTGCTGAACGATGAAACCAATTATAAGTTTCTCGAGTCATGTAGTCTAGATTTGATGGTAACTCTTCGTAGGCATGTGAACAAACCAAATGTAGTGAATGGCAGATACATTTAACCAATATCAAGTTAGGTATATCTTCTTTCATTAAAGTAAAAAGCGAACGATTTATGCCGCAAAGATTGGAAGCTCCGTCAGTCCCAATTGCAAAGCAGTTTCCTAAATTAACACCAATTTTATTGAAAAACACACTTATATGCTGGTACAATGCATCAGCAGTTGTTTCTACGACATGAATAAGGCCTAAAAATTGTGGAGAGATTTTCCTTTCTTTTTTCATTGTAATAACGAACACATAAACATAAATGCTTAGCGCATGAAATGTCTGTTGATTCGTCCAATATTAAAGAAAATGAGCACTGGTTAATTTCAGTTACTTGTTCTTTTAGTAATTCAGGAGAAAAATTTCATTTTTTATTAATGCTGTGCATTTTGTTCTATGCAAACGTAAAGTATCGTGCTTTGAACCTGATGGCACATCACTTTTAAGTAATTCACTTAAATGATCTATGGACCTTATAGCGGAATGGCAAGCAACAAATACTGCAAGTTTCAGTTCTAATCTACTTATATTGTTCACTCGTTCAAACGCATGCTTTATGGTGTTTTGGGGCGGGATAAGTTTGCAATTTTCCTTATGTTTTAAAGATTCACAATGCTTTCCTAAGTCTGTTTTATGTGCTCTCAATTCGGTTTTACATAACTTGCAGTAAGCCTTTGTCCCATCTGTCTTTACTTCCTCAAGCCAGTTTTGAAATGAAGGGATTTTAAGCCAACTATTTTGAAAAGTTTTGTTATACTTTTTCCACTTAGACATCATGGGCATGCATGACAAAATAAATATAAAAAACTTATAATTTGCTTGAAACTTATACAATCCGCATAAACACAGAGCAAAAAAAAAAAATCGATTACTGACACATCACTCTCACACGCGACAAACGGCGACATTAAAGCCTAAACGAAATCCGAAAATACGTTATTAATGTTAATCCATTTATTCCCTTGTTATACATATTAAAACGTGTTTACGCATGGCGGCGATGACGGCGCCATGGTGGCGGGCCCGCGGAACACGTTCAGAAACGTTTTCAAACGTTATATTGCATCATGGTTAGCGTCAGTTACGTTATTAATTATTATTCTATGAATATTTACGGGAAAAATATCGCATAAATAATTCATTTAAACATTGTATCACTTAATTATGCAATATTTTTCCTGTAATCCAAATACGAATTCAAAAAGATTTTACTTACATAAGGTCCAAAATCGAAAGAAAATTAAGTCGGAGATCAGTTATTTTGAACTCTATGTCCTAATGCATAAGGTTTAATATTAAATTCAGGCGAAAATAGAATGTTTTCTACATTATATTAGTGGTCTATTATTCATAATTTCGGGGTTTTGCATTGTCGCTTCAAAAAATTACACATTAAGAAAGAAAGGGTTCATCGTATAACAAATATTTGTACACTTACATAAAATTTATGAAAATAGCCCAATGTCGCGAAGTTGTGGGGGGAAGTAGCACAAAATTCGCAAAATCGCAAAATCATAAATGTTGATAGCACAGGTCCTCAGAAGTAGCCCCATTTGCGAAAAGTCGCCCAATCTGGCAACCCTGTACTAGACTACTATACGTATTTTTGCTCCTTTTCCTACCATATGTCTTCCATATATTGATACGATTTATAAATAATTTAGGATGTTCATTTTAAAACGTAATATATTAGCCCAAGTAACAAACAAAAACATGGTAACTACATGTTAAGCGTCTTTTTATGTTTACTTCTCATCTCATTAAATATATGCGGAAGTCGTTCTCGGTATACTGCGTAGAATTAAGGATCTAGAAACTCTTATTTCCGAGGGTAATCCGACTGATAAATAGACACTTCTGACCGTATTTTAAATCTAATTTTTTTTTTTTTTTACTTTAATAGATAAAATAGTTTTGTGTGTGTGTGTGTGTGTGAGAGAGAGAGAGTTTGTATCGTTTGAAAAATTAAATATAGTTGTTCGGTTTGCAATCTTAGTTATATATATACACACTCTACCTTAGACCTACATTTTAATGTGGAATTTGAACCACGCCCAACCAGCAGCCCACCAACTTAACCACTAGGCTACCCAGGGTATCCATTTATCTACCAACTAATTTCATTGTGTGGAAGGATAAACAGCTGGGTTTTGCTGCTCGCCGCCTGCCGTCACCGAGTCTGGATCCCGGGGCCTATGGATTCGTAGTCAGCGAAGCTAACCAGTACACCAACGAAACAAAGAGCATAAAAGTTTGCAAGTTTTTTGTTCGAAGGCGTATATTGGATGAAGTAAACAAAGCGAGATTTCTGGACGTTATAAATGTAAAAGCGAATTCTACTTTTAATAACTCAGAATAAGTTTGTTCATAGAATTAAGTGGCGAAGTAGCCAAGTATAATCGGAAAACTAAATGAATTAGAAAAAAAGTTTGAACCATACGAAGAATAAAGTAAGTTACGCAGTTAATGATGATGGCGCGAGTTTCAATAAAGATAGTGATTTTACGATTGTAAAAAAAATGGCACTGAAGCCAAAGCAGTTGAGTAGAGTACAGTAATTTGAAACGAGATAATTCTTTATCTCGCAAACCAATTGTCAGTGAGAAGGAAACTTGTCACTGGTCATTTATCGTTAGGCGATGAAATGCTCGAATTTAGTTTGCGTAATAAACTCGCTTACTAAAGCGAAAAATAATATGAAAATTAAAAAATTGTAAACACGCAAATAATCGGATATTAGTCACGCTAGTTTGGGGAGGGGGGAAAATGATTCGTATAGGTCGGATTAATTAGTAAGTCGAAGGAGTTAGAGAAATACAAAATACTTATTAAATTCTTAAAAGATAAGTCGCGTAATATTTTGATCACGGGGATCTTCCCTGGAATGTTTATAAAATCCGCGTTTAAATAAGTAGAAAATTTTTTAACACCTCCGTCGGAGCAGGTAGGATTTGCGGACTTTTGAACGAACTTCGGTACAGAAAATTTGTTCTTCAGGGATGGGGTACATTTAAACGAAGTAGCAAGCGCGAGATTAGGGACAAGAAGTAAACGGGATGTACAAAAAGGTGAAAGTGGCTCAAAGAAACGAAAAAAGGCATACAAGAACACAAACGTACGTAACTGAAAATTGTACAGTACAGTACAGTACTCTTCTTAACAGCAGTATTAGAACTAAAGCGCACTTAAAGCGTTAGTTTTGCAGCGAAAATTTTGATTTAAAAGTTATGAGGACCTCATTTGTGACCTTGACTTTTGGGTCAGTAACCTATTGCTTGTTCTTGATACATCGTCTTGAGACGATAACGTACGTGCGTGAATTTCCCGAATTTACATTTAACTGTTCGGAAGTTATAGAACGGTCAGGAAAATGTGACGAACGGATGGACGAGTGAAATCCAATAAGGCTCCGAGTTTATTTGGTTGGGAACATGATTTCGGTATTTAACTGACATTTTATCCCTCCTAATTTTCAAAATATGCGAATCATTACCCCTAAATGATGTTTCACAGGATATTATCCCTTTATTTTATTTAAATAAAGAGATATAGAATTAAACATTTTTTCTGTATTTGTGATAGAGAAGTCTAGAAGTTAGTGTCGTTATGAGATGTAGACTAAGTTTAAGGTTTGGGGGGGAGGGGTCGCTATATAGACGTTTCAGATAAGCAATGTACTGATAAAATATAACATTACGAGTTTTATATTTCTTCCTCTTTTGTTTTCTTTATCTTTTTATATTTATTTCCCCGGGCTATAACCACAGGCGGGTCAAAGGCACTTTGTTACCCTGTAATTATGTAGTTCTTTACTACTAGTTTCTGTTTCTGTATGAAAGCTTTACACCTTTATAAGCGTAAATGGTCCGGGCCTCAATTTTTCACTCTTCTCAAGTATAGAGTTTAACTCGCTTGCATGTTTTAATATGTAAAACGTATAACGGTCGAGTAATACGTTTCTAATACAATTTGTAACTTAACTGTTAGCATCTTGCCATCCCGGACTGGTTCAAGGACGTTGGGGGTTGCGTCACTAGTAAGCAAAGCGGTAGCTCGCTATCGCGCTCGACCGTTGTACAACTTCGCCCTCCAGGCGGGTAGCACTGTGACGTATACTGCTATATACGCCATTACCCCCACCCCTCTCCCCCATTACCCCCACACACAAGTAAAAAACGCCATTACCTCCACCCCCAATTACCCCTCCCCCACACACAAGTAAAAAATGCCATTACTCCACCCGTCTACCCAATCCCCCCCCCAAATTACCCCACCCCTCCCCCACTACCCCTAGGCGGGTAGCAGTATATATACAGGGTGGGCCCCATTCCGGATCGTGACCCGCCGTCACCCATGCGGGCCGCACGACGGAGGGGTAGGGGCCGCAAGCGCCGCGCCAGTGGTGACCCCGAAAGGTTCGAAGCCATAAGCCTCGCATCACCTTCCTCTCCCAAACACAAACGCCCCCTTCGCCCTACCGCCCCGGTGGTGTCCTCACCGTCCCCACTGCGCAACCGTTATGCACGCTCCCCCCTGGGGTCCCCGACGGCCCTCGTGGTGGGGGCTGAGATACACCCCTCTCCGGCCCGGTCGATGGACCCACTGGAGGGGGAACTCGCCCGCCTGGTCGGCGTGGGTGGGACGTGCACGCCCCCGCGCTTGACCCGCCCCATCTCTCTCCTCGACCTGCCAATGCCTCTGGGTGAGGTATTATTTTCCACTTCCCCTCGTAGTCCTGCCTCCCCCGCACCTCCGGTGAAGGGAGGGGCATTCTGGATACCTCTCACATCCCCTTCTCTGCATCGCTCTCCCCCGGACGTCCGGGAGACTCCTCTTCTGGAGGACTTGCCGGCGTCTGGTTCCACATCGCCCCCTCGTCGGGGTGACCCTCGCCTTCGCCCTCGTTCGGCGTCCCTCGCTGAACTCCGGGGCTTTCCGATTCCCTCTTTAATCTCGGGCCGCCCGATCGGCCCACCCACCCCATAACCATCCTTTACGCTGACCTTCCTACCCCTCCCTATATCTCGCTCCTGCAGTGCATCCGCGGGCTCCTGGTAGGCCTCGAGAGTCTCTCCTCTCTCCTGGCCTCCAGGTGTCCGGCGTGTTTCTGCCTTCAGGAGACGATTCTGGGATCCCGTTCCCTCCCTCGAGTGTCCGGTTACTGCGGGCTCCCTTCCCCGCCTCTCGATGGGGCGGGGAGGGGAGGCGCCGCGGTCTTCGTGCACCGCTCCGTCCCTTTCCGCCCCCTCCCGCTCCGTACAGTCCTGCAAGCTGTGGCCGTGCGCCTTTCCTTGGGGCGCCAGCTCACGGTCTGCTCTCTTTACCTCTCCCCTAACGTACGCCCTCCACCCGATTCTCTCCGTGACCTAATTCTTCAGCTTCCCCGCCCTTTTCTGATTCTCGGGGACTTCAACAGTCGGACTCGGCCTGGGGGGACGTTTGCTCCACCTTTCTCTCCGGGACCCTTCTCTCCCTTATGGACGAGCTCGAGTTCACCTTTCTGAACGATGGCTCCCCAACCTGCCTTCACTCGGCCCACGACAGTTTCACCTGTATCGACCTTTCCCTGGTTTCCCTCGAAATCGTGACGGAGTTCACCTGGGAGGTCCTGCCGGATTCTTCCGGCAGTGACCATTTCCCAGTGTGTCTTACCCCGACCCGTCTCCTCCCCCCACCTCTGTCCGCCCGAGCAGACTGGGCCTCATACGCGAGGGGCACGGCGATCTCGCCATCAATTCCTGCCTTTCCCTCCGTCAATGAGGCCCTCGCCTTCCTCGAGAGTAAGATCCTCTCGGCTGCCGCCAGTTGCATCCCCCGTACCTCTGGCTCCCCCAGGCCGCGAAGCGTCCCATGGTGGACCCCAGAGTGCTCCCATGCCGTTCAGGAGCGGCGCCGTGCCGGCCGCCGCTTCTACCGGACCCGCCAGCTGGAGCACAAGATAGAATTTCAGCGCCTGAAGGCAGTGGCCCGTCGGGTCCTAAAACTGGCCCGGCGTACCTCCTGGCGGAGTTACGTGTCCGGGATCTCCTCCTCGACTGCCCCCTCGACTGCTTGGCGCAAGGTGCGTAGCTTTGAGGGGACCCGTGTCCCCCCTCGACCCCCGGTGCTTCGGGTCGGGGACGACGAGTTCGTGTCCGATCCGGAGGCCGTCGCGAACGCACTCGCGGCGCACTTCGCAGCCATCTCCAGTTCCGATTCCCCCCACTCCCGCCGCGACCCACCGGAATTTCCACCTCATAGGGATGACCCTTATAATCACCTCTTCCACATGACAGAGCTTCGGGAGGCCCTCCGCCCCCGACGCTCCTCCGCCCCCGGCCCCGATAATATCCCCTATGACTTGTTACGGCACCTCCACCCCTCTGCTCTCAGCTTTCTACTGGACCTCTATAACCGGATTTGGTTGGAGGGTTCATTTACGGACCGATGGCGTGAGTCCATCGTCGTCCCCATCCCGAAGCCCGATAAAGACCCCTCACTCCCGTCGAACTGTGCCTGCAAGGTGATGGAGGCGATGGTCGCCTCGCGGCTGTCCTTTACCTTGGAGGCGAGTGACCAGTACCCTGCTACCCAGGCTGGTTTCCGGCGCTTCCGGTCTACCACCGACCCCCTCCTTCTCCTTAGCCATGACGTGCAGGAGGCTTTCTCCCGGCGTCAATTTGTACTTGCCGTCTTTTTCGACCTCCAGAAGGCCTACGATGCTACCCGGCGGAGCGCGGTCTTCGACTGCTTACGCTCCCTGGGTTTCGTAGGCTTTCTCCCTTCCTTTATTTATAACTTCTTGTCCGCCCGTTCTTTCCGCGTCCGCATCGGTTCTGCCCTCTCTGACCGCTTTCCGTTGGAGGAGGGTGTCCCTCAGGGTAGTGTCCTTAGCGTCTTGTGTTTCTCACTCGTGATGAACACAGTCCCTACGGTCCTGCCTACATCCGTTCGTAGCTCCCTCTATGCCGATGACCTGGCTATCTATTGCTCTGGCCGCCTCCCGTCTTTGGCTGAACGTCGGCTCCAGCTAGCCATGAACGCGGTGGTTCGCTGGGCGTCCTCGGTTGGCTATGCTTTCTCACCCTCTAAGTCTTCCAGTATGCTTTTCCGTCCTCGGCGCCTCCGTCTGTCGCATACCTTCGCCCTTACCCTTGCCGGCACTCCTCTTCCCCTCCTCCCATCCGTTAGATTCCTGGGTATGACCCTCGACGGATTTTTCGGTTGGGTTCCACACCTTAGGCGGTTGCGGCAAACATCTCGCCGCACCCTCTCCCTTTTGGGTCATCTGTCCCACACGACCTGGGGGGCGGACAGGCGTACTCTGCTGCGCCTGTACACCTCCCTGGTGCAATCCCGTGTCGACTACGGCTGTGTGGTCTACAGCTCCGCCTCCTCTCCGGCACTCCGTATGCTGGATCCTCTTCTCCACCGTGGCCTTCCGCTCGTCCCCTGTCGCTAGTCTTCAGGTGGACTGTGGACACCCCCCCCCCCCTGCCCCTTCGCCGGGGCCTTCTCATGGCGAAGTGTTACCTTCGCATCTGCCGCCTTCCGATGTCCCTACTCTTCTCCGCGATCTCCCAGGCGCTACCCCGGCCTGACACGTGGCATTTCGCTGCCTCTCTGGCCGAGATTTTCTCGTCCCTGGGGATCCCCCCACCCTCTATTCTGCCGTTCTCCTTCGATCTGTCGCCCCCTGGCGGACCACCCCTATCTGCCGTTGCCAGGCGCTCCGTGGCCTGCGTAAGGAGTCTCTTCCTGCCGTCCTCCGGTCTTCTTTTCTGGCCCATCTTCCCGTCCATTCGGACGACGTTCCCGTCTACACCGACGGCTCGCGCTCCCCTGCAGGTGTCGCGGCCGCCGTCTTCTCTCCGTCATTGTCACCTACCTCCCGGGGTATCCCCCTGCCGGTTCAGGCCTCCATCTTTTCCGCGGAGCTCTTTGCCCTTCTGGAAGCCCTCCGTCTGGTATCGGGTTGTTCGCGGTCCTCCTGTACCATTTTTTCGGACTCGCTGAGCGCCCTTCAGGCGCTCGAGCGCTATGATTCCCCGGACCCCCTCGTACGCCTTATTCAACAGGAGTACCATGTCCTGCACACCGTTCACCGGATCCGGGTCACCTTCTGCTGGGTTCCCGCCCATGTTGGTGTTTCCGGTAATGAGGCGGCGGACCGCATAGCCCGGTCCGCCGCCTCGCTGCCTCCCCTCCCCCGCCCGCTCCCCTTCTCGGACTATGTGCAGGTCTTTCGTTCCTTTTACGACCGCATGTGGCAACAGTCCTGGGACGATGCCACCGGAAATAAACTCTGGTCCATCCGCCCCCGTCTGTCATATTGGGTGTCCTCTTTCCACCGCTCCAGACACAAAGAGGTCGTCCTTGCGCGGCTTCGCATCGGCCATACGCGCCTCACGCACGGCTATCTTATGTTCCGGCAGGAGGCTCCTCGTTGCGCCTCCTGCCAGTCGCCCCTCACCGTCTCTCACATCCTTGTGGAATGCCCCACCCTGTCGTCAGTACGTCGTCGCGCCTTCCCGTTCCTTTCTGATTTCCCCCTCCCCGAACGTTTACGCCTTATGCTCGCTGAGAGCCCTCTCTTCTCGCTTGACCGTCTTTTCCTCTTCCTCTCCCAATCTCGCATCCTATCTGAGCTTTAGGTGACTTCTCACCTGTAGTCCGCTGTTCTCCCTTTTCTAGTGCCTTTTCTCCGTCTCCGTTTCTCTTTCTCGTATTCCGCCTCGCCATGATATCCGCTACCATATAGCGGGAAGTGGCGGTAAACGCCCCAATACAAAAAAAAAAAAAAAAAAAAAATACAGGGTGGGCCGAAAGTCTGGATCCATAGGAAAATATTTATTTTAATACATAAATTACAACAAATGGTAAATACTTAAAATGAATATCAACTTTAACTCATAAATGCGTATCCGTGATACTGTACAGTGGTTCGTACTCCAGTATAAACAACAAATTATAACAAATGCTCAAATTGGCGGCCTCTGACATCGAGACACTTAGGGATGGAATTTGTGATTTTTAATAATTCTTCGAATTGACGTTCTCGAGATGCGTGTTTCATTTGATAATCTTCTTGCTGACTTTACTGGACTATTCGTTATAGTTTCACATACCATTGCAGAGGTATTTTCATCAGTTGCAGTTTTTGGACGACCAGAACGCCGTCGATCATGTACACCTCCTGTTTCTTTGAAACGTTTAAACAACTTGCCAGCAGTCGCATGTGTTACTGGATGCTTATACATATTTTCAGATCGGCTCTTTGTCTTAAATAATGCATTTATATATTTCCCATAGCATTTATATCGTTGCTTAGGCATGAAATAACACACACGCAAAATTTTATGACTAGGCTAGGGTTTAAAAATACGTTTTTGACTACTAAAATATGATTTTCATCGCTCTGCCGGGGGCAGAAGATGATTACCTATTAAGCTAAGATTTTGCACAGGCTGTTTTCTCATGCATGCGCAAGTTTTTGTCTCTATTAGAATATGGAAATCGAAAAAAATGTAAAATCGATCCACCCTAACGGATACGCATTTACGAGTTAAAGGTGATATTCATTTTAAGTATTTGCCATTTGTTGTAATTTATGTATTAAAATAAATATTTTCCTATGGATCCAGACTTTCGGCCCACCCTGTATATCACAGTATAAATGTGAAGCTCAAGATTTTCACGGCTGCGTTCTTTTCTGTAGTTTTATCGCGGTGCTGGGGCATTCGGACCCAGTAACCGGTGACCTAGGGCCGGGAAACTTGACAGAGCACATCGTCAGCTCATGGGCTATCAGTTGGTGGTGGTTGCAGAATTTTCCGATGTGCCGTTTAGGCTGTGCACGATTCCGAAAAAAGCACACACACACACACACACACACACACACACACACACACACATTTTAGCTCAATAGTATATTAGATACATGAGAATTTTAAGATCTTATTTCTTTTTTTTCTGCCTTCTTTCCTGGTAGAAAGAAGGTAGAAAGGGTGTTTGGGTCTCTGTTAGCCAATCACTACTACTGTTAATACTGGGTTAAGATCGTTCATGTAGGTTTTGAATAAAGCCAAGCGATAGGCTGATTACTGATTAGTAACTAGGCCAATAATGGCATTCTGGCATTCGAAAGCGAACAGCCATTAAAGCGGGGAAAAACTTCGAGCTGGCGGGGCTCGAACCTACCTCACGTGCTTTCAGTCTCAAGTTCTCAACGTTCTGGACCTTGATTTCGGCTCTCCATTATCTATGCAGGAAAGAGGGGGGGGGGCCATTTTTGAGCGCGTTCATCCTTGGCCCCTCCCTGCATTAACTCCAGTTAGGTAATCATCAAAAAAGTTCAACTGAAGGTAATGGAAGTGTGGGGTCATTTATACCCCAGGTTACCTATCTGGTATTAAAAAATACGACTCGGGCTATAGTCCCACGAACTCCTAGTTGCCTTTTTCCAGTCTTATTTAAGCGTGGTTAATGCTTATTATAATAACTTAATAATTAATTTTTCCGTAGCTAAATTTTATTTGTTTTAGCATGTAAAAAATAAATAGCCGATGGAAATAACTAACTATTGGAATCTGATAACATTTTAATTGCTACAATTGAGTATCTGTTATTAAATAAACTCGAAAAATATAGATGACTCCAGTTACGGTTAAATATCATAATACTTAAAACTAAAAATTATTTCCATTTTTATCCTGCTGTTATTAAAATACAAAACTTTACGTGAACTTTTACTTTTAGATTTGAATACATTTTGGTATTAACTACCACAAAAAAAAAGTAGGAGAGAAATAACGTTAATTTTAATTTCTTTTTCTGCTTTTAGAGGAGTGTTTAAGGTAAGTTGGCGAAAGTTGATTCAGACCTTAAATTTTACGTAAAGCCAATTCCTGAAATCATCCATTCTCGTACAATAGCCGATTTACAGACAAAATATCTTTTTTCTCGTGTCTTCTTCCGCTTTTCATTTCAAGAGAAAAGCTATTACTTTAGAATAACTTACTCAGAAATTGTCAGAAGTTGGGTTCAATGTACAAATTTTATTATTATTATTATTATTGTCGTCGTCGTCTCTAAGAACAGATGGTCAAAAACATCTTTCAGCATAATTGGGAATAGGCCTTCAAGATCGAGTAGTTGAGTAGGGCCTAACATTTAGGCATTGTCTAATGAATGTCAACAAATAGATGTTAATAATGGTTACTATTATAGTAAAGACCATGTTAGTTATAAATTTTATTTAATGATACTTTACCTACATCGGGTTATCACAGTAACGAGACTACAGATTCACCAATCACTGTAAATATTGAAACGATGATGGTCGATTGTGAAGGCGGTGAGAACTTACACCACATTATTATTATTATTATTCGTAGTGAAGTAACAAAGTTCTTTAAATTTTTAAACTGTTTTTGGGACTTCAAATGTTTTTTGGGTCTTCGATTGTCGTCGAATTTTTGGTGGTGTCGTTACGATTTGATTTTCCCATTTTGTTTCAGTCTCTTATGGAACTTCACAAGAGAAGGAAAGCAATTACTGAGCCCGAAACAAGATACTTCCTCCGCCACCTCCTCTCCGGCGTAAAACATTTGCACGACAGCAAAGTCATACACAGAGACTTGAAGCTAGGGAATTTGTTCCTTAATGACGAAATGGAGCTGAAAATTGGAGATTTCGGACTCGCCACCAGAGTGGGTTACGAGGGAGAGAGAAAGAGGTAAGGAGGGGGTAGTGATGAATTTGGTCCCAAATGGAAAACTTTAGGGGGTTTTCAAACTGCTTACCACTAAGCGCTTTTTACGTTTTGCTTTTATTAATATAATAAAAAATTGATTATTGATGTAATATCATTACAGTTGATATGAAGGTTACGTTATTTATCACTGTACTCGTAATTTTGTCGTCAGTATTTAGGTCTGAATGTTTTTTTTTTTTTTTAATGTTAGTGCCACATAGTTATTTTAAAAGGAAAAATATGAGGATATCGTTTTTGAGTAGAGTTTATTCGTAATGTAAATGGCTACTTTGTTTACATTTCATTAAAATGGATTTAAACATCGAGGAAGTTCATTGCCCTCATTACGTGGGAGTTGGGGGTGGGGGTGAGTGCGACCCGAGAGTGACCCGAACCAGAGCGAAAACGGGGTAAGTGGCCGGCTCAACCCCACCCGATGCCAGTGGCTGGGATTGAACCATATCCTCACCGCTCAGTCCGCGGTATATGAATAAGGCAGGGATACACGACCCTTTTCAACCCTTACTCACTTACGACACCTGCCACCTGTGCCAGGACACACCACAAACAATTGAACACATTATGACAGACTGTACCACTCTAGCACAACATAGAATACAACACAACACAACATCACTAGTGCGCTGAACCTCTGGTCCACTCCGGAGAGGGCGATCGGTTACCTGCGTGCCGCCGGCTTGCTCGATCAGGGTGGGCTGATCGGTTCAACAACAACAACAACAACAACAACAACCCTTACTCACTGTTTGTTATTCAACGCGGCCCGTACAGTCATACAATCTTTAATTATTAAAGTCATCTTATCTACACCATGCATCATTTTAAGGATTTTTATTTATTGTATACAAGAAGTCACCATTTCTCCGATGAATGTCGAGGCTATCGTGCTGAGACACGTGCTTTTAAAAATTAATTAGTTGCATTGCCATCTTTCGCTCTAGAATTACTTAAATAAGGGCGCATTGATCCAGAGGCACCACTAATTTAAGAATTCCTCCGACAAGTGTACACACATTTTATTCTCCCCCCCCCCGCCTTTTTTTTATGAAGTTTTGTTAGACTATTTGAAACAAAAGTGCTCCTCTAGCTAAATAGCTTTCCAGAAGTTGAATGTCTTTTCGGAGGTTTTGACTCCCCACAATTCCTCCTAAGTTTCCCATTATCCGAGAACTCCCAGTTCTCCGGAACCAGACCAGACCAGACCAGCTCTTCTCACGACATAGCTATATTTACAAAACGGAACATCACTACTGCTATATAAATCCATGAAAATTTCTCTAGCTAGCTAAGTTAAATACACCGCGATTATTCCTAAAAAGATGTTAGATAACGTATAGTGTTAAATTGCGAAGGATAACTTTTTTTTTTATACCCGTAATAAAATTTCTGAAAATTTTGTAAGATAATTTTCTTTTACAGAATTTATTTCGTCTCATATTTCTCTTCTAATTTCTTTGATTTGAATCTTTTAATATATCTAAATTAGGATCTGATAATTTAAATTAGTGATAAAAATTTGAAAAAAAAAAAATTATTTAACTAAAAAATTAGATATTTACTTTTTCTCTCAAAAAAATAATCTCCAACCTTGATTAAGACTCTTTTCGTGACACTTTGGCCGTTAAGTCAGACAGTTATTCGGCAAAAATCGGTAAGTGCGTTCCTCGCAGAGCCGATAACACCCACCAGCTGGGCCTGAGAAAATTACCACATGGCCCTTATGAGACCTGGAAGGCTGCCAGCGCACCCCTTTTGGTGGTTTATGGCAAACAAACATGGTTCTTGTTAATATGAACATCACGCGAGACATTCGCGGTAGAGACTTGCATCACCATTACGCAAGAAATAACTGATTTCCTCGAGCATTTCACATCTGTTTCAAAATTAGTTTGTGGCAGCAGAATAGGATTTTTTTTCCTGCTGGCCAGAGATTGTGCGTGTCGAGCTTGCTTGTTTTTTTTTTTTTTTCTACGCTCATTTTTTGTTTTACATGAAAGTACGTGGAACACGTACCATACATTTTCACAAGTTTCAAAGAACATATTGGTAAACAGCACGCAAATCTCCCTACAACGTTGGACGACTCGAGCAAATGTAGTTTTTCATCACCGAAGTACTTCCTTTTTGAAGTTTTTCTGAAAATTAAACGATAACGAGTCAGATTGATGTAAAAGAAAATGGCAATTTTCAGAAAGTGAAAAAATGTGAAATTTTTAGATATTTTAACCACTGTATGGAACATTTCTGAAGTCATTTCTAGCACCTCCATCACTATGTTTGAAACAATTTCCTTTCTGATTATTACCGCGATCAGTGAAATACATTCCACTTGTAAAGGCATCATAAGTACATTGTTCACCGATGTATATACGTAGGAGTGATGACTATATTTTCAGTAACTGTTCTATAAAATTTCTCGGCAGATTTTGGTTTTTTTCCGAGTTATTTCCAAAGTGGGTGAGGGGGGGGGGATTCTTGCTTTTTTTTGAGCTTGTTCTCTGAGTTTGCGGCTGTATGAAAGCTATGGATACCACCGCGAGTCGGCTATAAGGCTGTGACCCCCATATTTCTTTGTAACTTTTGTTTTTCCCCTTTTGCAGAACGCTTTGTGGCACTCCAAACTACATAGCCCCCGAAATCTTATGCAAACGAGGACACAGCTACGAAGTCGATGTTTGGTCCATCGGTTGTATTCTGTGAGTGAGGAATCCCTCGCCTTCCCTTGTCGAAGCATTTTAGTGTTCATACTTATATGTTCAGTCGGTTAAAAATGTCATTTGATTAAACTGTTTCCTGTTGATATTTATTTGTAAGAAACCTTGAGTTTCACCACGTATTTTTTAATAGATTGCACCTGTTATTTGGCTACAGCATGATATTAATCTTAAAATGCGTCGAAAGTTGTTAATTTGGTTGAGATACGTAATTTTTATAATCTGAAATAAACCTTTTGCTCGGGACCGCATTAAAATGCAATTCGTTTCACAACTTCAGTGGCGTTCTTTCCCACTTGAGTAGTTTGAGGGTTGCGTTCCCAGTCCCACTGGGGACCTCTCGGTGGGTCCCATTAATGAATTTTCGTCGTAGGTACACACTACTGGTGGGGAAGCCGCCCTTCGAAACAGAGAGTCTGAAAGAGACGTACAGTCGAATAAAGGAGAACAAGTATCATATCCCGTCGCGAATTGGTCCCCTCGCACGCGCTCTGATTCAGAAACTCCTCCAGGAGGACCCCACACGGAGACCCAATGTGGACCAGATACTCATCGATGATTTTATGACCATGGGTAAGATTGCCCTTGGGTTTGAAATTTATTTGAAAAAAACAAATGCCTCGGACGATTTTAAGGGACTTTTCCACTCCAGTTTTAGAGAAGGATATCTCTAAGCTCTTCGTTGCTTTTCTGTTCTGTCTCATTTCAACCTCTTCTCGTTTTCCTTACTAATCGCCGGAGTAATTTATTACTGTAAGAACTGATGTTGACCCGGATCACGTTTCTTGCTATTGTTGACTCGAGTCACTTGACCGCATCCCTCGTTTTTCTTCTCGTTTTCCCTTACCTTCATTGTCCACCAATCTTAATTATCTTTGAGAGGAAATGAAAAGGAGTGGTGGGCAAGAGCAAATAAGAGTGTTATATATATATACATGATTGAAACCACGAAGGAAAGGAAACACAGAATGGTGCTCAAGCGCTTTTGTCTAATGACATCCTCAGGAACATAGTGTTCCTGAGGATGTCATTAGACAAAAGCGCTTGAGCACCATTCTGTTTCCTTTCCTTCGTGGTTTTATTCATCATAAATATTTTTCACGTGTTACTTCCGTAAAATAATATATATATATATTATATATATATATATATATATATATATATATATATATATATATATATATATATATATATATATATATATATAAAAATAAATAAATAACGTAAAGAACGACGCTTGTATAGGAGATATTCCGCGCAAGACGAGAGAGAGAGAACGAAACAAATGAAAAAATGAGGTAACCACCCAGGTCCTGGGTGGTTACCTCATTTTTTCATTTGTTTCGTTCTCTCTCTCGTCTTGCGCGGAATATCTCCTATACAAGCGTCGTTCTTTACGTTATTTATACTGCGTGTTCTTTGCAGTTGAATATATATATATATATATATATATATATATATATATATATATATATATATATATATATATATATATATATATATATATATATATATATAGACAAAGGTAATTATCAAATCAAAAACCATGTAAAAACCAAAGGTGTCTATTTTTTTTTGTCAACCCTCTGTATATAACTTTAGTGTCGCTTCCTCCCGAACTGTTCATTCTGACGGTCAAGCTTGTTGTCACACCTTAGACCTACAGCTTTACGTGGAATCGGAACAACGACCTACCACGGGTGATCATAAATTAGTAGAGTTGCACCGATGTATCGGTATCGGCCGATACTGTTCTGAAAACCGATACCGATACCGATACTTTGAATTACTGTTTTTTGAAGAAATCTTATTTTATATAAAATTAAATTTTTTTATTATTATACAGTAATATCTTATTTAGTTGTTTAATATATATTTTATCAAAATTAGTAATGTTTACATTTACTAACAAAACAAAAAATCATAAAATGTAACTATAGGCCCCTATACAAGATTACAAATATTCAATACAGTAATACAGTATCATATAAATATACAATTTCAAATTACAGTAATAGTTTTCAGTAAAAATGAAAGTTTTGTAAAGTTGTTCATAGATGGCACCACGCGGCATGCATAATCATAATAAACCATTCAGTTGCTTGAATGCTTGAATCTCGTGTGTAAAGTTATTGATAATACACTACCATTATATGCATTCATTGGTTTAGAACTTTATATAATAAGATATATATATATATTTTCTTTTTCTTAATTTAATTTCAAATATATATATGATAAACTAAAAAATATTTCTGGTAAATAAATTTACAATTCTTATGTATTAATAATGGTATAGGGCCCAAGTAAGCTAGACCAGCCTACAGTGATAGCAGTACTTTTACTGTATGTACCCCAATATACCAGTGTATGATAATATAGTTTACACTAATAAGTTATAAAATTATCATCTTTGTATTAATTTAATTTAAAATATTTTTATACAACATTAAATTTACATCTAACTTTATTAGTAATGGCTTTAGGGCCAAGGCCCTAAGTTGGGATTGGGAAAGGCATTTTAAGTTAATTGAGATACTATATCATTTACTTGAACTTTTATTAATAATCAATTTTTAAAACTATTAATTAAAAAGTATCGGTATCGGTATCGGCACTTTTTTGTGGTATCAGTGCAACTCTATAAATTAGTCCTCGTCCGGACTCTCGTCTCACGACCTCCAGATCAGCAGCCCAGCGTCTTAATCATTGGGCTACCCGGGGTACCGGACTACTTCATGGCCAGTGTAGTAACTCCACTTCCCGTTGATGAGCGAAGTTAAGCGACGTTGGATTTGGAGAGTAGTTGGATGGGAGATCCTCCTTCGCGTTCAGATTGTTAGCGACCTTTGGTACGGATCTCGCGTAAAGCTGTAGGTCCCCTCCGTCATAGGACCTTCGATGTTGCGAAAAAGGTTAAACAACCCTATCATTACATTACTCGGAGTACCCATTTACCCACCAAATAAAATGCCAATACCAGTTCAATACGCTAATTTCGTATTTAAATTCTCTCTCTAAAGGTTTTGTACCCATTCGCTTACCGACTTCTTGTCTCACAATGGCACCGAGGTTTGATGCCCACCTGAATGGGTCGATTGTGGCCATTCGTAAGCCCCTACTTGAAATCAACACTCAGGGTGAGTACCTCTTTGGAAGTTAGCCTCGAATGTCACCGTGATTGTTAGGGAAGGTTTTGAACAACCATGATTGTATTTGTACGTAATATTACCGCGATCCATTGTATATTTTGCTTACTTTGACCCAACCATCCATCGTGGTCATGGGAACATCGGTTATGGCGCCTCAGAATCAAAGGCCTGAAGTCGCTTCCACGAGCGCATCACTCGATAATAAAGAAATTGAGAGTTTTAAACATTTTCGCGGAAGCGTCAGTCGAGGAAAAGTTTGATTTAAGCTCTTATAATAACCCGATTAAAGTACTATAAAGTACATGACGGTAATGCCGAAATAATTTGTTTAAATTTAGTTATAAAAACGTTTTGTATATTCCATTCCAAAGTTTCATCACGCGTTTGGCTTTGTGATTCACGCACGATAGAAGTAGATGGAGGTTCGTGCTTCAGGGCGGAGATGCGTCCGTTGACCTCATTGCACGGGCCTCGGTGTACTTAGCGTACGTACGTGTGGACCGCCAGATTACTCGCGACTCCGGGACAGGGTGGGAGGGTATGTTTGGGAATAAACAGCTTGAGAAGTAGTGGAGAACCGTTTTACAATAATGAATGAAAAATCTGATTACGAAAGATTCAAAAGAGGCATTAGTGAATAAATTATAACTATACACTATTATTTTAATGAGTCGTGTAACGAATTTTCGTAAGCGTATCGCCATATATTTAAAGTATTTGATTAGATTAAAAAAAAAATGGAAGCTCATTCCTGGAATGTAGTTTTTTTAATATTGATTATTCATTATAAAAGGTAGAAAATTTGAATTCAACTAAAAGCAATCTCGTCCTCTACGCTTGACAGGAGCCTTTCCAACCACTGATTTTTGTAGCATAGGGAAAAGAAATGCAGTCGAGACATCAATAGGGGAATGATAAAAGACTATTAATTACAGTTTAAGTAAGAATGGATGATAAAATCTTCAGTTTAGTTTCATGCTAGTCAGGGTTGGGAAGGATTATATCGGTGATTTAATAGCCATTATTATTATTTTTTTTAATACAGGGTGTTCAAAAAGAAACTCAACCCCGAACAGAAAGAAAAGGGTGAGACTTCAAAGCTATACGCATTCTCCAATGGGTTGCTTTTCTTTTTGAACACCCTGTACTTTTTATACTTATTCCATGTATTTTATACGTTGATGTAATTATAAAAATCTTTTGGTGTACAGTACATTATTGTTCTCAAAACTTTGTTCGACCAAAATGGGATGAACTTATTAAATAGGGAGGGAAAAAAGGGCCAGCGTGTTAAACACGAACTGAAATAATACATTTCACTACTACTCTCTAAAAATAAAATTAAAAATAGATTTAAATAACAGTTTTTCATTTAAAAAAAAAAAATTAATGACCTGTAGTATAAAAATTTGTTCGTTTCATCGAAATAAACGGAAGATCATTGAAATGGCGCATTGTTCCAGAGTTTTAAAAGAACAATGGTCGCATGTAAGTAGATCAATTGTGACACGTTCCCATTTGCGTTCCACATTATAGTCACGATACATCCAATTAAAATTTTGTTCAGTACCATTCCGTATATTCTAAGTGTTTTTTGGGGAGGGGGGGGGGGAGAGGTTAGTTTTAGTACTGATTAAGTTTTATAATAAAAAGGTTTCGTTTTACAAAGCACAGCTCCGGCCATATACCCACGCCAGGGTATTAGTAGTTCGCACTATCATTGCCAGGTGATGAGATTTAAGTGCATAGCTCCACTAAAAAAAAAATTATATATATAATGCAAACTCACAAGGAAAAGGAAAAATTATTCCAAGGTTTTTGGTGTATTCAGAAGTACACCTCGTCAGGGAATGACTAGGTGTACTTCTGAATACACGAAAGGCCTTGGAATCATTTTTCCTTTTCCTGTGGGTTTGCATCATTCATTCATTTCATGCGTTTAATTGTGAAATTTATCCCATGTATATCAGGTCATCCCATAAGTAATGTCGTTTTTTACGATAGATTAAGTTTAAAGTAGTCCTACTCGGTTTAAGCATAAATTTTCCGAAGGTTATATCTAAGAGGAGATCTATCGTGTTTCGCTACATACTTTACAGACTTTGACCAGTGAAGACGTGTGTTTTGCTTTGTGAATCCCTCATAAACATGGAGGTTTATGGCAACGATATTCTGCATGTGACGAAATGTCAAAGATGGTTTTAAAAGTTTAGGAATGGTGACTGCTGTTTGACAGATGCAGCACGCTCTGGACGCCCTGCTGAGTTTGATGATGACCCGCTGTTAGCCGCACTTGAAGAAGACTGTTCAACAATTGTCGAAGAATTGGCCCAGAAACTCAATTCATCCCCGTCCACCATCCATCGACATTTGCAACAACTCAGGAAAGTGCCTAAGTTAGGAAAATGGGTGCCACATGAATTGTCGGTCAACAATCTGAGGGTGCGGGTAAACATTAGCACAGCTCTTCATTCCCGTGAACTCCAAGATCCGTTTTTGCACCGTTTAGTGACTGGTGATGAAAAGTGGATACTGTACCAGAATGTTAAGCTCCGTCGACAGTGGGTTTGTGCCGGAAAACAAGCGACACCACAGCCAAAACCAAATCTTCGGAAGGTGTTGCTTAGTGTTTGGTGGGATAAAGGTGGTGCAATACATTTTGAAACCTTACCACACAACCAAACAATCACCGCTCAAGTCTACTGTCAACAACTGGATCGATTGAACACTGCACTAAAAGAAGAGAGACCTTCGGTTAATCGGAAAGGAATCGTATTCCACCACGACAACGCACGTCCTCATACCGCTCGGATCACTTCTGCAAAAATTGAGGAGCTTGGGTGGGAAAAACTTTCACATCCTCCATATTCTCCAGACCTTGCGCCTTCAGATTATCATCTCTTCAGGAGTCTGCAAAACAATCTTGACGAGAAAGTATACTTCTTTAGATGACTTGCACACCAGTCTTTGTACGTTTTTTGCCTCAAAACCGCCTGCTTAGACCTACGGTACAGTTTAACGTGGAATCCGAACCACGCCCCATCAGCAGCCCAGCGTCTTAACCACCAGGCCACCTAGGGTACCCATTTATCTACCAACCACTTTCTTTATTGTGTGGAAGGATGAACAACTGGGTTTTGCTGCGCGCCGGCTGCCGTCGGGTCTCGAACCCGGGGCCGATGGATTCGTAGTCAGCGACACTAACCACTACACCACCGAGGCGCATTATACACACACACACACACACACGCGTACGTTTTATTAGTTTCCTTGACGTCATTGTAGGTGGAAAATGTTTGCCATGGCAACTAACGTTGTTGGCTAATGTGTGTGTAGGCGTTTTACTGAAAAATTTATTTTTGCTTAGAATCTCTAATTGGTTGGTCTGTTAACGAAACAAAACGGCTTTTCCTCGTCCGTAATGACTGACGAGATGCCACACACCGTTTCTTAGTCCTTTACCCCTCTTCCCCCTACCCCTGCATGAATAGCCGGCAGAAAGTATGGAGACATGACGTCGCGGTGGTTGACCTAGACCCCCCCCTCCTTTATGAATATTTAAATTAAAACGCTAATGACTCGTCTCGAGCGAAGTCTGAATAAGGTCGAATAATTTGCTCATGCGTCGAATGTCGATGAAAATCTTTAATTTTTGGGAAGAAGGGAAGGTTTGCCGCATTTTTCTCATTTCATCGAGTCGAGTCACGAATTATTCTGGAAATTTTGTTTAGGAATTGTGAATTTGAGGTTATCGAGTAAGAGTGCGTCTATATATATATATAAACGTTTATTTTCTCTTTGAAGTCGTGAAACGCTATAGTTCGTATGAGTTTGGAGTTTGTGTTCATATAAATCAGTACTTTCAGATAAAACAACTCGTTATAAATGTATACTTTAACCTTAGTTTTCTTCCGTCCGAATTGTTCCTTTCAACGAAGGTCAAATTTTACATCTGTAGCTTAATTTGGAATCCGAACCACGACCCGCCAAGGAAGTCTGAAATTACAAAAGTCGTAGCCCCCCACACAATCTCACAATTTTCCGATCAGCAACCCAA
Organism: Bathynomus jamesi; assembly: GCA_023014485.1. NCBI lineage: Eukaryota > Metazoa > Arthropoda > Malacostraca > Isopoda > Cirolanidae > Bathynomus > Bathynomus jamesi. Next base: position 9,688 of record JAJOZX010003931.1, on the reverse strand, counting down.
TGATTTAGCCACTAGGCTACCCATGCCCAATATCGGGAATGGTTCAGTCATCGATGCCACAGTTCTTATTACTCTAGTAGTAATGTGGCAGCAACTTTTGTGGCTGAAGGAAAACAAAATTCCATTTGAAGTTATCTTTCTGGAGGAAGCAACGCTGAAAGGCTTCGGTAGCGAATGAGTTGCGGCTGTGGCCTCCAACTAAACCTTCATCCCAAGTAGCGGAAAGTAACTCCGCAAAAAAAAAAAAAAAAAAAAATATCCCCATTTCACTAATAAAGAAAAAGGTTCAAACTACAATGGGAGGTGTTTGGTATGAAGCACAAAATTGAGAAGATACGTGACACACGAGTGATTATTCTTCCTCAATCACTTGTCCCCTCTCCTTCCTTCTAAAGAGGCGAAGATCGAAGTCTGTGGCCCCCCCCCCCCAAGTGTATTTAAAGCATAGTTGAAGCCTGCCTTGATGTGGACTAGTAGTTCGGTCAGTTTATCGCACGAATCATGTCATTGAAGGATTCGAAATCTATTTGAAGACGCACTTTCTTTAAAATGGGATTAAATTTTTGTAGGTCATTCAAAGAATAACCTTGGTCAACCTTGGTCTTGCTTGAGCTCGAATTTTTCATTCTGACGAAGGTCAAGCTCGTTCCTCCACCTTGGACCTACAGTTTAACGTGGAATCCGAACCACTAGCCATCACGCGTGGTCAGAAATTACAAACTCCTCACTCGGACTCGATCCCGATCAGCGGATCAGCGTCTTAACTACTTGGCTACCAAGGATTAGGGATGTACCGGATCACAATATAACCGGATATCTGGCTTTTTATTTTTGCCGGATACCGGAACAAGAAATGACCCGATATTTGGCCGGATCATGTATTCTTAAGGGCATAAAATTTTAAAACTTATAATTAACTATAGTGATTTAATAAACTTTTATGGTTCCTACTAATTTTACAAAATCATTATTCTCCTAAAATGCAGATTCGAAATTTTGTTTATTCAATAAAAAAAAATTCATAAACCGAAAATAAGACATGAACTTATATATATAATTATATATATTATGACAAAAACATTTTCTTATTATATAACTATTAACTGTAAATGATAAATGTGTGTGAAATATAACTGAAAAAAAAAATATATATATATAGTTATATTTTTCGTTGTTTCCAATAATTTTATATTTTTCGTCTGGCATTTGCCATAATAAAATAATAAAATACACACAAAAATTTGAACCGTTTTTTATCAGCAAAATGTGATTAAAATGTTAATTACTTACCCCGTATCCGGCCGGATACTGAAGAAGTCACCGGATCGTGATCCGGTATCCGGTGCATCCCTACCCAGGATACCCACTTATCTACCAACCAATTTTTATTGTATGGGAGGATGAACAGCTGCGTTTGCTGCACGCCGACTGCTATCACCGGGAATCGAACCCGGGGCCGGTGGATCCGTAGTCGGCTATGCTAACCACTACACCACCGAGACGCATATATATATATATATTATATATATATGCATGAACGCGCATGATTTTGCATATTGCAAAATTATCCTACAGGATTCGAACCCACGACCTCTTGAGTAAAAGGTGAGGGCGCTCGCTGGCCATTACGCTATGATGGGATAAAGTTCATGCAACATCACCTGTATTTCATCGTCTAAGAAAACTCCTGCCGCATAGCTCGAATTCGGAGGGGTGTTATGTACAGTGCTCGTAGGTGCGAAACCGTTATGCGTTTCCTCAGACAATCAAGTACACGTCAGGTTGTAATAAATAACTTTATCCCGTGTGTATATATATATATATATATATATATATATATATATATATATATATATATATATATAATATAATATATAATACGCGAGGGTACTTCAATAAGTATCCGCACTTTTTATTTTGGTGATAATATAGTATGCAGTATATAATATATACTCGTAATAACGAGCCAAACTGAGATCTAGAGGCTTATTTAGGCTACTCGTAGCTGTCACATATCGTACGAGTAGTGAGCATGGCTGCGTCGCTTTTAATTTGTACTCTGGAAGAAGAGAGATCCATGGTTCGTTTTTTGTGGGCAGAAGGTGTGAAAGGAGCTGAAATTCACACGCGTTTATGTGCTCAGTATGGGAATAATGCGTTACCACGGCGAAGTGTGTACGAGTGGATTCAAATGTTCAAGGAAGGTAGGACATGTGTGACAGATGCTCAGCACTCAGAACGACCGTCAACATCAACCAGTGGTGACAAGCAGGAAGAAGCCAGAGCCATGATTTTCGATGACAGAAGATTAACAATAAAAGAAATTGCATCTTCATTAGACATCAGTCAAGGGTCAGCCTATTCGATAGTTCATGACATTCTTGGCTTTCACAAGGTTTTTGAAAGATGGGTGCCCAAACAGTTGACAGAAGAGCACAAGCATAATCGTATGGACGTCTGCTCTGAAGACTTTTTGGAGCGCATTATCACTGGAGATGAAACCTGGATCCATCACTATGAATCAGAAAGCAAACGACAGAGCATGCAATGGAAGCATCCAACATCTCCCGTTGCAAGGAAGTTCAAAGCGCAGCCGTCAGCAGGTAAAGTTATGCTAACACGTAGAAAAGTGAAGTTTTTTGTATTTATTATGCTAACACTGTTTTGGGATAAACGAGGCCCTATCTTTAAACATTATCTCGAGCGTGGAAGTACAGTAACAAGTGCATCGTATTCTGACATGCTTCGCAATTCGCACAAAACGGAGAGGCAGATTGTCGGAAGGTGTTATTCTGTTACACAACAATGCGCTCCTTCATACAGCTGCACAGACTAAAAATGCCTTCAAGAACTTATATTTGAAGTTCTCGACCATCCAGCCTACAGTCCAGACCTGACACCTTCAGATTTTTACCCGTTTGGACCACTAAAAGACGCTTTGAGAGGTCAGCGATTCCAAGGCAATGATGACCTGAAGAAGGCGGTGCATGACTGGCTACGCACACAACCAAAAACATTCTTTTGTGATGGCATTAGGAAGCTTGTAGATCGCTGGACTAAGTGTATTGAGAAACAGGGAGACTATGTTGAGAAGTGATGTGTTTATAGTCTATCAGATGTGAAAATAAAAAGTGCGGATACTTATTGAATTACCCTCGTGTATATATAGTATTTCTCGCTTTATTTAATGGAAATAAGCTCTAATATTAAAAGCCGTAGTATATAAAAAGCGTTGGAAAAGTAAACTTACTTATGCGTCCGATCCAATTTGGAAAATAGGGCAAATTTTGAAAAGTGAACGTTACGAAGAGAGAGAATTCCATTCATTAACTTTAAAAGTCTGCACTCAATTAAAAAAAAATACTAATAGGATTAATGAATGTTTCCTCCAAAACGTTGTTCTATACTTATCCAATTATTAGTGTACACTGTGCGTGTATTTATTTATTTATTTTATTTTCAAGTAATCGATGTATTTCTTGCGCAGTGCAACTCTTCATCAGATCCAATAAAGAGGGACAGTTTTTTGTCTCAGTTAACCGAGTTTATCGTCTTTTTAAAACCCACCAAGAGGGAAAGGCAGCCCAAAACGTATCATCGCAACTTAATGTATATCCGCGCGCTTAAAATTGATGATGAAGGCTAAGAAAGAAGTCGCTTGTTTGAAGGAACTTTACTCGCAATTTTATTACCCGTCTTCGCTTGGCCATTTTGTGCGTAATGATTATTCTCGCTCGTTGGACGACCTTGAGTAAGTTTTCAATGGAGACGGGGTCACGGGGAGAGGTTAACGTTCTTACCGCTCACGTACGTCGGGAGGCGTGTGTCATTCGACGCGACCTTCCACACACCGCATTTCAGAGGGCGCGATGGAATACCCCACCCCACCCTTGTTGTTTTTCATTCGTCTTAACACGTCCGAGATGAATTGAAGACGAGAACGAGACTTTCGTTTTCCATCCTATTTTCCTCTGCATCCAAATGAACAGAGTCGAGCGCTCGTTTTTAAACGCGTTTGAAAACGTTGGTTTTCGTCAGAGCAGTTTGTTCACATTATGAGACCCCGCATCTCTTCTGCACCAGTAAAACGCTTATATACCCGGTAACCTGGTAAGTCCCGTGCGTTGGTTTCTTCACACGGTCAAGCTGGTGGCCCTACCTCTAGGCCTTCCCTGATGGAGAAGCTAGTTGCTTTCTCGCGATCTTCATCGCGCATAGCCAGGCACACCCGGTTCATCTGGTGCCGTCCTGAGCGAGACAGCTAGTCTCTTGAAGATTTCAACTTTGATCCTTGTGGCGTTCCAGAAATCCTTTGGAAGCTGGTTAAAAAGTCTTGGTCCCATGACAATCAAGCTGTTTTCCTTCAGTGTTGGTGTCGTTTGTCGATCCTCTAGTTTGATAACGCTATACATTCTGTTTTTCCCAAAGCTGGGCACTTGCGTTTTTTTTGCGGTACTGCGGTACTACCGCACTACCAAACCGGTACCGCATAACGCAGTACCCGCAAAGGATCGCTGAAAGTACAGCCTGTACTTTCAGCGATCCTTTGCGGTACTGCGTTATGCGGTACCGGTTTGTAGTGCGGCAGTACCGCAGTACCGCAAAAAAAACCGCAAGTGCCCAGCTTCGGACTTTTTCCTACTTTCAGTGTGTGTGTAATAATATATATATTTTTATATTTACTTTTACTTTTGTTTACTTTTGTTGAGTTTGAACGACGGTCAGGATCGACCTGCGGTCGACCCTCTGCAGCATCCCGCCTCATTTGCGGGACTTGGTGAAGGAGGGAATTGCTCTCTGATCGCCTCCTGCCCTCGTAGCCAGCCACGCATGGCTGGTCAGGGACTTTGCACAAGAATCTGTCCAGCGGTTCTTGAAGTTATTCAGGTTGGTGTGCTGGAGATTCCTCACTTCTTTGGAAGGACATTGAAAAGCTTGGGCCCCGTATTCTGAGGGTATTTTCCATCCTCGTTTTCATGGCTCCTTGTCCCACCGCAGCTGGGACCGTACAAAATCTGCCCTCTCTCATTCCAGTTTGTTTCTATTTCATTTCTGAGGCCAGGGACAGTGCCCTCAAGTATGTTCCATATATATATTATATAGATATATGTGTGTGTGTGTGTGCTGTATATATAATATGTGTGTTATAATGTTATAATGTTTCAGACCAAAACAAAGACCCTAGGATCCACTCATGGCTGGTCTACCTAACTGTGTTCGTGTATTGTGTATGTCTCCGTGGTGGCGGAGGGGACCTACAATTTTACGTGGGTTCCGAACAAGAACATAAGAAATTTATGTAAAAACTGCCGGTAAATTGGCAACGACCAATTTTTACGAAACTAAATAATTATCAATTTAAAACTAATTAATTATCGATTTAAAATTAAAGATAGAATCTCTGATCCAGAGGATCAAGTCATAATAGACTACTATCCACAAATATGTTACACTCTATATCTATTTATAAGGACATGCAAATATCGGATCCAAAGAATTCAGTCAATTTCATTACGGTATCCATCAAGTCACGGTCCATATCGATAGCGGACCAAGTCAAAATTTACAATCATATACATTACAATATACACTTACGAGAAAAAGGGTAGGTGTGGCTGTAAAGACTGTACAGTAATGTAGAACTGTGTGTGCACCCATTTTGGGTTCCCATTTAAAGGTGTTGTGGGGCAAGTGAAGATCATGAGTTTTTCAATACCTCACAGTACTATGGGGGGCACGCTCGGCAGAGGAATCTCTTTAAATGGGGGGTGTGTAAGGACAGAGAGGTATCCCCTAACCCAAGACGCTGCCTCCCTATATCCCACAACACTTGTGTTGAGCTGTGGGATCTATCCCAAGAAAGCCTTAATTTTACTATCTTAAACTATACCCTTTCTATCAAACATATGCGTCTAATCGATTTTTAAAACATGTTTATAGACGTGCTACTAATTACTTCTACCGGCAAACTATTCCAGCTATTTACTATTCTATGCGTAAAAAAGTTTTTCGCAACTGCTGTCTCGAACCTTCTACTTGTCAACTTACACCCGTTATTTCTAGTCCTATTATATTGAGATATTTCGAAAAAGCTATCGCTATCTATCTACGTTATCGAACCCATCATAATTTTAAAAACCTGGATTAGATCACCCCTTAACCTCTGGTCTCGAGTGTTGTCAATTTTAACTCCTTAAGCCTATCTCGTACGACTTGACCTAAGCGACGGAATCATCTTAATTGCTCGTCTTTGAACTCTTTCGATTTTGTCTATATCTTTGCGCATATACGGATTCCAAAATTGGACCCGCGTACTCCAAATGGGGTCTAACTAATGATTTATAAGTGGAACTATAATATCGGCGATTTGTACTCAAAATTTCGAGCTATAAAACTAACTTTGTTCGCCTTATTGACCGCTGCTGTACTTTGTTTCGTACTTTTAAATCACCAGTGACTATAACTCCTAAATCTTTTTCCTGCTCTACGCGTGTTAAATCTTTCCCTGACATACTATACGCAAATTTACCGTTACGCGAACCTATATGCAAAATTTTGCACTTATCAACGTTAAAATCTCATTTGCCATGTGACTGACCAATCAACGATTTATTCAGATCTTCCTGAATTTTACCTCTATCTTCGTCATTAATCGCCCTACCACCAGCTTCGTGTCATCCGCAAACTTTGAAACTGTACTGACTAGGCCGACATCTAATCGTTAATATATATAAGAAAAAGTAAGGGGCCCAATACAGAACCCTGAGGAATATATGATCTATATATATTATATATATATAACGTAAGAACGACGCTTGTATAGGAGATATTCCGCGCAAGACGAGAGAGAGAAAACGGAACAAATGAAAAAATGAAGTACCACCTGGGAATCGAACCCGGGATCTTCCGATTGCCGGTCAGACGCGATACCACTACAATGGACTTCACTTTCCAAACGCCGTAATTCTTCTACATACTCGCAGAAACCAATGCCCCAAGGGGGCACCTCCGCATGCCGTAACATTATATACATTCAACTGACAAAGAACACGCAGTATAAATAACGTAAAGAACGACGCTTGTATAGGAGATATCTGCGCGGAATATCTCCTATACAAGCGTCGTTCTTTACGTTATTTTACTGCGTGTTCTTTGCAGTTGAATGTATATATATATATATGTGTGTGTGCTATATATATATTATATATATATAGCTATATATATATATATATATATATATGTGTGTGTGTGTGTGTGGTATATGATTGTATGTATATATATATGTATGTATATATATTATATATATATATATATGTGTGTGTGTTGTGTGTGTGTGTGTGTGTGTGTAAAATTTCCACCACCAGGGTTCGAGCCACAACTACTGAATAGAGGTGAGGGCGCTTGCCACTACCTGTACACTACGACGGATAAAGTTAACACAACCGGTCGCATTTTTTACGTGTTAACTCTTCGCACTCGAGGCAATGATCAGCATTTCGTTCAAACTACTGGTGCGAAGCTACTGTACTGCAGTGGCTAGCGCATCACCCATTAAAGAGATGGTGGGTTCGAAACTCTGGTGTGGGCAAATTTTGCATTATGCAAAAATTGTGGTGTTCATAAATGATACTATATATATACAATATATATATATATATATATATATATATATATATATATATTTTGCAGTCATTGCAGTTAAATGTACATATTCACGATTGCGAGGTGCCCTTCAGGGCATTGGTTTCTGCCTATGTAGGAGAATTTCGACTTCTGACTGATCGAGGCCGTGGAGTAATGGATAGCATATCTGACCGGCAAAGGAAGATCCTGGGGTCGATTCCCGGTGCGGTAACACCTCATTTTTCATTGTGTCGTTATTTCTCTTCCTCGTGTGCTGAACGCTCCTCTATACTTTACGTCGTTTATACATTAAATATACTGCGTGGTCATTGCAGTATATATATACCGGGGTGTCTAGAATATCTGTACAATGTTTGGCTGTTATTAAAAAGTCAACCATGAAGGTGAAACCAATTGTTGTCCCATTTTCAGAGAATCTCATTAAGTTTTTCTAGATACCAAGTTTTGACAAGTTTTTAAGAAATTCCAGTGTGTCCGAACATATCTGTACAATTCATCTTTTAATAAAAAATTCTTGATAACACACGTAAAATTCTTAAACAAGATTATTTAGAATCTGTATTTTCAAAAGTTTCTTTATAAAAGTAACGTTGTTACAAACATTCGATATGCGCACCATTAGTGATTCCAAAACATCCAATCGATACTCAAATGTTGCCATGTACGCTGCAGCATATCCACATCAATTCGCTCAATAGCAGCTGTGATTCTTGCTTTAAATCATCAATGTCCTGTCACCCGAGTACATTTCTAAAAAAATGTCAAAACTTGGTATCAGAAAAAACTAATGAGATTCTCTGTAAAATGGGACAACAATGGAATTTCTACACTCATGGTGACTTTAATAACAGCCAAAACATTTGTACAGATAATTCTCGGACACCATGTATATATATATATATATATATATAGATTATAATAATATATATAAGATATATATATAGTATATATATATATAATATATAGATATATATATATATATATACAGCCTGTCCCAAAGAATGCATACCCACTTTGTTCGATACTACCAGCTCCTGAGGATAATAAATATATTACTTTTATATGTTTTTAATAAAGAATTTTCCTCATGAATCTAAATATGTAATTATGTTTATTAAAAATTGAAGAACAAAAAAGTTACAGATGTTTAAATTATAATATTATTTTCGAGACTTCATGTGCGATATTTCTAATATTTAACCGACTGTTTTGAGATACTTATGTTAGTGTGATATGAGCATAAATGTTGTAATTTAGTTAATTCAAAAAAATTACAAATTTCATGGTTAAATGACACTTTATCTAAGATGTTCGACGTCTTCCAGAACGTTGTTTTTGTAAGTTTTGCACAGTGCCGTCGGTTTCAAACTATCTCGTATACGTGCAAAATATTAGAAAAATATCGCACATGAAGTCTCGAAAATAATAATTATAATTTAACATCTGTAACTTTTTTGTTCCTTCAATTTTTAATAAAAATAATAAACATTTTAGATTCAGGGATAAAAAGTAATATATTTATTATCCTCATAGTGGTATTATCGAACAAAGTGGGTATACTTTCTTGGGACACGCTGTATATATATATAATATATATATAATATATATATATATATATATTACAGGGTGGGCGGAAAGTAGCTCCCTATTTTGGATTGGTAAAAAATGCGTATATTATCCATTTATTTCAGAAGAATAATATGAAAAAGTAGGCATACATGTAGGTTTTCTCTAAAATTCAATGTGGCTCCAACTCTTTCCACAGCTTCTGGAGCGCCCAGGAATGGGCGTCCACTGACTTTAGCAGGAACTCGGCGGGATGGAGGACATGATTCCCGAATTCGGTCCTCCAGTTCTTCCAATGTCTCGGGTTGGTGCGGTAGACTTCTTCTTTACCCCCCCCAAAGAAAGAAGCTCGCACGGTTGTCAAGTCGGGGCTCCTGGCTGCCATTGATGTGGACCACGACGAACCCATCCAACGCCAGGGAAGTGGGCATCCAGCCACTCACGGACAACAAGAGCGAAGTGCGGAGGGGCGCCATCT
>JAJOZX010003930.1:282500-455610 GCA_023014485.1 Bathynomus jamesi | reverse complement strand
AGGGGATCACGAAAGTCCAGGGAACTATCGTCCTATTAGTCTCACTTCAGTTGTAGGTAAATTATTAGAAAGGATAATAGCTGATAGAATCGTTGACCATTTGGATTCCCACAAGCTGCTTGGGGACTCCCAACATGGGTTTAGACGGCATAGGTCGTGTCTCACCAACTTGCTCGAGTTTTTCCACGTCATGTTGAGTGAGTACGATAAGAGTAGGGCGATTTATATACTTTATCGACTTTCAGAAAGCCTTTGATAAGGTACCTCACCGCCGGCTAATGGCGAAAGTGCGCGCGCTGGGTATCGGTGGGGAAATAGGTAGGTGGATTGAAAACTGGCTGAGGAATAGGCGGCAGAGGGTGGTAATTAAAGGGGCTAGTTCGGGTTGGGCCTCGGTCACTAGTGGGGTTCCTCAGGGTTCCGTTTTGGGGCCGCTGTTGTTTACCATTTACATAAATGATATCGACGGTGGCATCGTCAGTCGGATCGCCAAATTCGCTGATGACACCAAGCTTGGGGCCAATGTTGGGACGCCCGAAGCGATCGAGGAACTGCGTGCGGACCTAGGTAGGATAGGAGAGTGGTCCGAAAAATGGCAAATGCCGTTTAACTTGGGTAAATGCAAAGTGATGCACATTGGCTACGCCAATCCCAAGTCGGACTACTCGATGTTGGGCAGTAATATCGAGGTGACTGATTTAGAAAAGGACTTGGGTGTGCTAATTAGCAGCGACCTTAAGTTTACGAAACAGTGTGTAGAGGTGGAAAAGAAAGCCCAGAAACTATTGGGTTATATCAGAAGGCAATTTCAGTTTCGGAACAAGGAGATTGTGCTCTCACTGTACAATTCCCTTGTTCGGCCGTACCTGGAGTATGCTGTGCAGTTCTGGTCGCCCACCCTCAGGAAAGATATTGAGAGGCTGGAGCGAGTGCAGGCGAGGGCCACAAAGTTGATCCCTTCCGTTAGGCATATGGGCTACAATCGACGGTTACGCGCCCTGAACTTGTTTTCGCTTGAAACTCGGAGGCTGCGCGGTCAACTGATCGAGGTTTTCAAGCTCTTACGAGGGTTCAACGATGTCGATTTAGAAGTATGTTTAGTTTAAATGATAACCCAACTCGCAACAATGGTTGGAAGTTGGATTTGAAACGGTTTAGGACTAGTGTGTGTGGGAATTACGTTACGTATAAGATCTGTGACACATGGAACATGTTACCTTCGGAAGTTGTGAACAGTTCCTCTGTGGATCAGTTCAAGAAAAGGTTAGACGAAATCTTGCACACTATTTGAGTGTGTAAAGACATTTAGGACCTCAGTCTGCGGAAATTTCTTTTCCTATAAAATAGTTAATATCTGGAACCAACTGCAGGAGTTCGCTTGCTCGGTCTCTGTGAGCAAGCTAAATATAGAGCTATTTATATATTCTCCACTTTCCTGTAAAATTTCCTTGGCTACTTTTCCAGGGTCAAGGTATTTTCTTCAACCTTTTTCCGTACCTGCCTCTGGCAGGGAGGGAGCGGAGGGTGGGGAGAGAGCCTTCTACTTTTCTATCCAGTTTTCTACTACTGCTAGCATAGTTGAATGACAAAATTTTCCCTGGCACCCGTTGCCATTGGTACCTCCTCGGTATGGGCCGCAAGGCCTTTTGAGGTACTTCTTTTCCTTGTAACTCCTTGTAACTCTCTCTCTCTCTCTCTCTCTCTCTCTCTCTCTCTCTCTCGTTAGTGAGGGGCTCTTCAACTCCCGACAGCCTTGGCTGTTCGGGAAACGGGTCGTGCTAGGGGGCGGTCAGAATAGGGAAGGCTCCCTCCGTGCAATGCTTTTTAATGCTAGGTCAATTAGGAACAAGTTTCGCGAGCTACGGGCGCTCTTAGCATCAGAATACCAGGATATCGTTGCTATCACCGAGTCCTGGATTCATACTGATCGTAGGGACTACGTTGGGGAGTTCGAAATTCCCGGGTATAGAATGTTTCGCAAAGACCGCACCCGTGGGGAGGGGGGTGGGGTACTAATATACGTCAGAGACACGTTGAGTCCGTTGACTGCCAGTTCCGGTCGGAACGGGAGCTGCTTGGCGTCGATCTGAACGTGGGAGGGACGAACTATAGGTTAATCTTGGTGTACAGACCTCCGCATCTCCTCCTCGAGGAGGATACAGCCCTGTACACCGAACTCAGTAGCCTGCTAGGGGATAGGGTGTGTGTAGTTTTAGGAGACTTCAACTGTCGCGGCATAAAGTGGGAAAACAGGACTGCCGATGCTGAAGGGAGGAGGCTAGTTGACTTTGCTGATGAGAACTTCCTCACTCAGTGGGTCAACGAGCCTACACGAGGCGAAAGCGTTCTAGACTTAGTATTCACGACCGAAGACAACCTCGTCACTGGCCTCACCGTTGACGAATCGTTGGGCGGGAGTGATCACGGTATTATTAGGTTCCGTGTGTGCGTCCCTCGGGTGAAGCGTAGTAACTCGAGAGGCAGTAAGCTCGATCTCCGGCGGGCGAACTTTGTTAGCCTCAGGGATAGCGTAGCAGAGATGGGGTTAGAGGTTGGCGGCGATGTTGAGGGAGTGTGGAGTGCATTCCGGGATGAGTTTATGGTGCTGCAGTCTGCTGCCATACCCTCAAAACTGGTCACCCCTGCTTCAACGCAGCCTAAGTGGTTCAATCGTGGCATCGCTTCGGCTATCCGAAATAGGAAAGTAGTGTATAGGAGGGCGAAGGCCAATCGTTCCCACGAGAACACTGAAGCGTATGTCCGCCTGTGTAGGGAAGTGAAGGCGAAGGTTAGGCTAGCGAAACGTAACGAAGAACTACGGGTGGCAAGCCTCTGCAAGAGGAACCCTAAGGAGTTCTTCAGTTATGTTAATAGTAGAAAGCCTATTAGAAGCATGATAGGTCCTTTAAAGGACGGAAGCGGCGTTCTGCGGACCTCCGACGCGGACATCGCTAAGTGCTTAATGAGTACTTTGCGGGAGTGTTCACCAGGGAGGATACCCGCGTCATCCCCGAGCCAGCTGTGAGGCACGAAGGTGCTGACCTGGATAGTGTTAGATGTACCGCGACAGTCGTTGCTCATAGAATAGACAAACTGAGCGCGTTTAAGGCTCCTGGGCCAGACCAGTTTCTCCCCAGTGTTTTGCGAGAAGTGCGCGACCAGGTGGCTCCCCACCTGGCTACAGTCTTCAACAAATCGTTGGAGATGGGCCAGGTGCCTGGTGACTGGAGAGAGGCCAACGTGACCCCTATCTTTAAGAAAGGGGATCACGAAAGTCCAGGGAACTATCGTCCTATTAGTCTCACTTCAGTTGTAGGTAAATTATTAGAAAGGATAATAGCTGATAGAATCGTTGACCATTTGGATTCCTACAAGCTGCTTGGGGACTCCCAACATGGGTTTAGACGGCATAGGTCGTGTCTCACCAACTTGCTCGAGTTTTTCCACGTCATGTTGAGTGAGTACGATAAGAGTAGGGCGATTGATATACTTTATCTCGACTTTCAGAAAGCCTTTGATAAGGTACCTCACCGCCGGCTAATGGCGAAAGTGCGCGCGCTGGGTATCGGTGGGGAAATAGGTAGGTGGATTGAAAACTGGCTAAGGAATAGGCGGCAGAGGGTGGTAATTAAAGGGGCTAGTTCGGGTTGGGCCTCGGTCACTAGTGGGGTTCCTCAGGGTTCCGTTTTGGGGCCACTGTTGTTTACCATTTACATAAATGATATCGACGGTGGCATCGTCAGTCGGATCGCCAAATTCGCTGATGACACCAAGCTTGGGGCCAATGTTGGGACGCCCGAAGCGATCGAGGAACTGCGTGCGGACCTAGGTAGGATAGGAGAGTGGTCCGAAAAATGGCAAATGCCGTTTAACTTGGGTAAATGCAAAGTGATGCACATTGGCTACGCCAATCCCAAGTCGGACTACTCGATGTTGGGCAGTAATATCGAGGTGACTGATTTAGAAAAGGACTTGGGTGTGCTAATTAGCAGCGACCTTAAGTTTACGAAACAGTGTGTAGAGATGGAAAAGAAAGCCCAGAAACTATTGGGTTATATCAGGAGGCAATTTCAGTTTCGGAACAAGGAGATTGTGCTCTCACTGTACAATTCCCTTGTTCGGCCGTACCTGGAGTATGCTGTGCAGTTCTGGTCGCCCCCCTCAGGAAAGATATTGAGAGGCTGGAGCGAGTGCAGGCGAGGGCCACAAAGTTGATCCCTTCCGTTAGGCATATGGGCTACAATCGACGGTTACGCGCCCTGAACTTGTTTTCGCTTGAAACTCGGAGGCTGCGCGGTCAACTGATCGAGGTTTTCAAGCTCTTACGAGGGTTCAACGATGTCGATTTTAGAAGTATGTTTAGTTTAAATGATAACCCAACTCGCAACAATGGTTGGAAGTTGGATTTGAAACGGTTTAGGACTAGTGTGTGTGGGAATTACGTTACGTATAAGATCTGTGACACATGGAACAGGTTACCTTCGGAAGTTGTGAACAGTTCCTCTGTGGATCAGTTCAAGAAAAGGTTAGACGAAATCTTGCACACTATTTGAGTGTGTAAAGACATTTAGGACCTCAGTCTGCGGAAATTTCTTTTGTAAAATAGTTGATATCTGGAACCAACTTCCCTCAGAGGATGTTTCCAGTCAAAGTGTAAATCTGTTTAAAAATAGGCTAGACAAAGTACAGAACACACTCATAGTTTAAGATTAAAACCTCAGAAAACTCTGCAGGAGTTCGCTTGCTCGGTGTCTCTGTGAGCAAGCTAAATATAGAGCTATTTATATATTCTCCACTTTCCTGTAAAATTTCCTTGGCTACTTTTCCAGGGTCAAGGTATTTTCTTCAACCTTTTTCCGTACCTGCCTCTGGCAGGGAGGGAGCGGAGGGTGGGGAGAGAGCCTTCTACTTTTCTATCCAGTTTTCTACTACTGCTAGCATAGTTTGAAAGACAAATTTTCCCTGGCACCGTTGCCATTGGTACCTCCTCGGTATGGGCCGCAAGGCCTTTTGAGGTACTTCTTTTCCTTGTAACTCCTTGTAACTCTCTCTCTCTCTCTCTCTCTCTCTCTTCTCTCTCTCTCTCTCTCTCTCCTCTCTCTCTCTCTCTCTCTCTCTCTCTCTCTCTCTCTCTCTCTCTCTCTCTCTCTCTCTCTCTCTCCTCTCTCTCTCTCTCTCTCTCTCTCTCTCTCTCTCTCTCTCTCTCGCCTGTGTAGGGAAGTGAAGGCGAAGGTTAGGCTAGCGAAACGTAACGAAGAACTACGGGTGGCAAGCCTCTGCAAGAGGAACCCTAAGGAGTTCTTCAGTTATGTTAATAGTAGAAAGCCTATTAGAAGCATGATAGGTCCTTTAAAGGACGGAAGCGGCGTTCTGCGGACCTCCGACGCGGACATCGCTAAGGTGCTTAATGAGTACTTTGCGGGAGTGTTCACCAGGGAGGATACCCGCGTCATCCCCGAGCCAGCTGTGAGGCACGAAGGTGCTGACCTGGATAGTGTAGATGTACCGCGACAGTCGTTGCTCATAGAATAGACAAACTGAGCGCGTTTAAGGCTCCTGGGCCAGACCAGTTTCTCCCCAGTGTTTTGCGAGAAGTGCGCGACCAGGTGGCTCCCCACCTGGCTACAGTCTTCAACAAATCGTTGGAGATGGGCCAGGTGCCTGGTGACTGGAGAGAGGCCAACGTGACCCCTATCTTTAAGAAAGGGGATCACGAAAGTCCAGGGAACTATCGTCCTATTAGTCTCACTTCAGTTGTAGGTAAATTATTAGAAAGGATAATAGCTGATAGAATCGTTGACCATTTGGATTCCTACAAGCTGCTTGGGGACTCCCAACATGGTTTAGACGGCATAGGTCGTGTCTCACCAACTTGCTCGAGTTTTTCCACGTCATGTTGAGTGAGTACGATAAGAGTAGGGCGATTGATATACTTTATCTCGACTTTCAGAAAGCCTTTGATAAGGTACCTCACCGCCGGCTAATGGCGAAAGTGCGCGCGCTGGGTATCGGTGGGGAAATAGGTAGGTGGATTGAAAACTGGCTAAGGAATAGGCGGCAGAGGGTGGTAATTAAAGGGGCTAGTTCGGGTTGGGCCTCGGTCACTAGTGGGGTTCCTCAGGGTTCCGTTTGGGGCCACTGTTGTTTACCATTTACATAAATGATATCGACGGTGGCATCGTCAGTCGGGTCGCCAAATTCGCTGATGACACCAAGCTTGGGGCCAATGTTGGGACGCCCGAAGCGATCGAGGAACTGCGTGCGGACCTAGGTAGGATAGGAGAGTGGTCCGAAAAATGGCAAATGCCGTTTAACTTGGGTAAATGCAAAGTGATGCATTGGCTACGCCAATCCCAAGTCGGACTACTCGATGTTGGGCAGTAATATCGAGGTGACTGATTTAGAAAAGGACTTGGGTGTGCTAATTAGCAGCGACTTAAGTTTACGAAACAGTGTGTAGAGATGGAAAAGAAAGCCCAGAAACTATTGGGTTATATCAGGAGGCAATTTCAGTTTCGGAACAAGGAGATTGTGCTCTCACTGTACAATTCCCTTGTTCGGCCGTACCTGGAGTATGCTGTGCAGTTCTGGTCGCCCACCCTCAGGAAAGATATTGAGAGGCTGGAGCGAGTGCAGGCGAGGGCCACAAAGTTGATCCTTCCGTTAGGCATATGGGCTACAATCGACGGTTACGCGCCCTGAACTTGTTTTCGCTTGAAACTCGGAGGCTGCGCGGTCAACTGATCGAGGTTTTCAAGCTCTTACGAGGGTTCAACGATGTCGATTTTAGAAGTATGTTTAGTTTAAATGATAACCCAACTCGCAACAATGGTTGGAAGTTGGATTTGAAACGGTTTAGGACTAGTGTGTGTGGGAATTACGTTACGTATAAGATCTGTGACACATGGAACAGGTTACCTTCGGAAGTTGTGAACAGTTCCTCTGTGGATCAGTTCAAGAAAAGGTTAGACGAAATCTTGCACACTATTTGAGTGTGTAAAGACATTTAGGACCTCAGTCTGCGGAAATTTCTTTTCCTGTAAAATAGTTGATATCTGGAACCAACTTCCCTCAGAGGAGTTTCCAGTCAAAGTGTAAATCTGTTTTTAAAAAAGGCTAGACAAAGTACAGAACACACTCATAGTTTAAGATTAAAACCTCAGAAAACTCTGCAGGAGTTCGCTTGCTCGGTGTCTCTGTGAGCAAGCTAAATATAGAGCTATTTATATATTCTCCACTTTCCTGTAAAATTTCCTTGGCTACTTTTCCAGGGTCAAGGTATTTTCTTCAACCTTTTTCCGTACCTGCCTCTGGCAGGGAGGGAGCGGAGGGTGGGGAGAGAGCCTTCTACTTTTCTATCCAGTTTTCTACTACTGCTAGCATAGTTTGAAAGACAAAATTTTCCCTGGCACCCGTTGCCATTGGTACCTCCTCGGTATGGGCCGCAAGGCCTTTTGAGGTACTTCTTTTCCTTGTAACTCCTTGTAACTCTCTCTCTCTCTCTCTCTCTCTCTCTCTCCTCTCTTCTCTCTCTCTCTCTCTCTCTCTCTCTCTCTCTCCGGTCCCGAGTCGTGGGATTCTAGAGAAATTGGCTGCCAATTCCTTAGGTTCTCTCTCTTTCGGAGGGCGGGTGAAGTCTGTTGTACGAACCTGTCCCGTGGGTTACTAGGACCCCTTCCCATCCCACTCTGTCCTTTTAGCTTAGGTTAGGGATGTTCTCCTCTGACTGCAGGGAAAAAAAGAAAAAACTTTTAGTATGTTTCTTTTTCTCTACTGTTACGATTAGGACGCTACTGCTATCTCATGCGTGGGAAGAGAGGCTTGGAACCTCTATAAATAACACCATTTAACTTCAGTTGTGTAGTAAATATTTAGAGGGGATAATAGCGAGTAGGATTGTTGACCATTTGGATTCTTACAAGCTACTTGGGGACTCCAACATGGGTTTAGATGGCATAGGTCGTGTCTCACCATCATGCTCGAGTTTTTCTACGTCATGTTGAGTGAGTATGATAAGAGTAGGGCGATTGATTAGAAGGCCTTTGATAAGGTACCTCACCGCCGGCTAATGGCCGAAGTGCGCGCGCTGGGTATTGGTGGGAAGTAGGTAGTGGATTGGAAACTGGCGAAAAATGCCACAAAGTTAATCCCTTTCGTTAGGCATATGGGCTACAATCGACGCTTACGTGACGCGGGTTCAAAGATGTCGATTTTAGAAGCATGTTTAGTTCAAATGAAACCCAACTCGCAACAATGGTTAGAAGTTGGATTTGAAACGATTTAGGACTAGTATATGTGGGAATTACTTTAACACGTTGATAGTTTAAGATTAAAACATAAGAAAACTCTGCAGGAGTTCGCTTGCACGGTGTCTCTGTGAGCAAGGTAAATATAGAGCTATTTATATACTTTTCTATCCAGTTTTCTACTACTGCTAGCATAGTTGAAAGACAAAATTTTCCCTGGCACCCGTTGCCATTGGTACCTCCTCGGTATGGGCCGCAAGGCCTTTTGAGGTACTTCTTTTCCTTGTAACTCCTTGTAACTCTCTCTCTCATATGAACATTTTAGCTTATGTCCGCCTGTGTAGGGAAGTGAAGGCGAAGGTTAGGCTATCGAAACGTAACGAAGAACTACGGGTGGCAAGTCTCTGCAAGGGGAACCCTAAGGAGTTCTTCAGTTATGTTAATAGTAGAAAGCCCATTAGAAGCATGATAGGTCCTTTAAAGGACGGAAGCGGCGTTCTGCGGACCTCCGACGCGGACATCGCTAATGTGCTTAATGAGTACTTTGCGGGAGTGTTCACCAGGGAGGATACCCGCGTCATCCCCGAGCCAGCTGTGAGGCACGAAGGTGCTGGCCTGGATAGTGTTAGATGTACCGCGACAGTCGTTGCTCATAGAATAGACAAACTGAGCGCGTTTAAGGCTCCTGGGCCAGACCAGTTTCTCCCCAGTGTTTTGCGAGAAGTGCGCGACCAGGTGGCTCCCCACCTGGCTACAGTCTTCAACAAATCGTTGGTGATGGGCCAGGTGCCTGGTGACTGGAGGGAGGCCAACGTGACCCCTATCTTTAAGAAAGGGGATCACGAAAGTCCAGGGAACTATCGTCCTATTAGTCTCACTTCAGTTGTAGGTAAATTATTAGAAAGGATAATAGCTGATAGAATCGTTGACCATTTGGATTCCTACAAGCTGCTTGGGGACTCCCAACATGGGTTTAGACGGCATAGGTCGTGTCTCACCAACTTGCTCGAGTTTTTCCACGTCATGTTGAGTGTACGATAAGAGTAGGGCGATTGATATACTTTATCTCGACTTTCAGAAAGCCTTTGATAAGGTACCTCACCGCCGGCTAATGGCGAAAGTGCGCGCGCTGGGTATCGGTGGGAAATAGGTAGGTGGATTGAAAACTGGCTGAGGAATAGGCGGCAGAGGGTGGTAATTAAAGGGGCTAGTTCGGGTTGGGCCTCGGTCACTAGTGGGGTTCCTCAGGGTTCCGTTTTGGGGCCACTGTTGTTTACCATTTACATAAATGATATCGACGGTGGCATCGTCAGTCGGATCGCCAAATTCGCTGATGACACCAAGCTTGGGGCCAATGTTGGGACGCCCGAAGCGATCGAGGAACTGCGTGCGGACCTAGGTAGGATAGGAGAGTGGTCCGAAAAATGGCAAATGCCGTTTAACTTGGGTAAATGCAAAGTGATGCACATTGGCTACGCCAATCCCAAGTCGGACTACTCGATGTTGGGCAGTAATATCGAGGTGACTGATTTAGAAAAGGACTTGGGTGTGCTAATTAGCAGCGACCTTAAGTTTACGAAACAGTGTGTAGAGGTGGAAAAGAAAGCCCAGAAACTATTGGGTTATATCAGGAGGCAATTTCAGTTTCGGAACAAGGAGATTGTGCTCTCACTGTACAATTCCCTTGTTCGGCCGTACCTGGAGTATGCTGTGCAGTTCTGGTCGCCCACCCTCAGGAAAGATATTGAGAGGCTGGAGCGAGTGCAGGCGAGGGCCACAAAGTTGATCCCTTCCGTTAGGCATATGGGCTACAATCGACGGTTACGCGCCCTGAACTTGTTTTCGCTTGAAACTCGGAGGCTGCGCGGTCAACTGATCGAGGTTTTCAAGCTCTTACGAGGGTTCAACGATGTCGATTTTAGAAGTATGTTTAGTTTAAATGATAACCCAACTCGCAACAATGGTTGGAAGTTGGATTTTGAAACGGTTTAGGACTAGTGTGTGTGGGAATTACGTTACGTATAAGATCTGTGACACATGGAACAGGTTACCTTCGGAAGTTGTGAACAGTTCCTCTGTGGATCAGTTCAAGAAAAGGTTAGACGAAATCTTGCACACTATTTGAGTGTGTAAAGACATTTAGGACCTCAGTCTGCGGAAATTTCTTTTCCTGTAAAATAGTTGATATCTGGAACCAACTTCCCTCAGAGGATGTTTCCAGTCAAAGTGTAAATCTGTTTAAAAATAGGCTAGACAAAGTACAGAACACACTCATAGTTTAAGATTAAAACCTCAGAAAACTCTGCAGGAGTTCGCTTGCTCGGTGTCTCTGTGAGCAAGCTAAATATAGAGCTATTTATATATTCTCCACTTTCCTGTAAAATTTCCTTGGCTACTTTTCCAGGGTCAAGGTATTTTCTTCAACCTTTTTCCGTACCTGCCTCTGGCAGGGAGGGAGCGGAGGGTGGGGAGAGAGCCTTCTACTTTTCTATCCAGTTTTCTACTACTGCTAGCATAGTTGAAAGACAAAATTTTCCCTGGCACCCGTTGCCATTGGTACCTCCTCGGTATGGGCCGCAAGGCCTTTTGAGGTACTTCTTTTCCTTGTCTCTCTCTCTCTCTCTCTCTCTCTCTTCTCTCTCTCTCTCTCTCTCCTTCTCTCTCTTCCCCCTATCCCGCAGGGGGTATAAAGGTTATGCACATTTCTTCTGGATGTAGTAAACTTTATACTTGGGGTGTGACAGCCCTCCGGTCCCGAGTCGTGGGATTCTAGAGGAACTGGCTGCCAGCTCCTTTAGGTTCTCTCTCTCTTTCGGGAGGGCGGGTAAAGTATTTTGCACAATCCCGTCCCGTGGGTTACTAGGACCCCATCCCATCCCTACTCTGTCCTTTTAGATTACGTTAAGGTTGTTCTCCTCTCACTGCAAAAAAAAAAAAAAAAAAAAAAAAACTTTTCTTTTAGTATTAAGTCTTTTTCTCTTCTTTTACTATTAGGACCCTACTGCTACCTCATGCGTGGGAAGAGAGGCTTTGGAACCTCTATAAATAACACCATTTAACGCTCGTAGGTTGTGAGAGACTGGGATGGAGGGGTCCCAGGCGTAGGGGCGCGATGAATGGAGTGTGGCTAGTGCCCCGTTAAGCCCATTCCTAACGCGTAATGGCTTGACCAGCCCCCTGCGACCGTTCTTTGGTGACCAATTGATGGTGCTTGGCTGTACTGCTCTGAGGTGAGAGGGCTTTACTGCCCAGCTGGCTGCCAGGCCAGCGTAAAGTCTCGGGCGTAGCCTCTGGGTCTGGTGGGATATCCCTTGAACACTGGATTCTAAGAGTCTGGCCCACTTGTGAGTGACTAGTAAGACTTAGTAAGGGGCTGCATCTCGCTGTCGCTCCTGGCGGAAAATCCGTGACGCTTGCGTCGCGAGTGTTTGTCAGTTGGTAGCTGCGACACGTTTGGGACGGTCCGGCCCTGGGGAGACCTTTGGTCGGTGCGGCAGCAGGAGAGGTGTAGTCTTCTGGAAGGAATGAACGTCACTTGCGAAAAGGCGGGTGCGGCTACGCGCGGGATTAATTCACCCCCCCCCCCTTTTTTATATACTGGTCATAACGTTTTTGGATAGTTTTCATTGCTAGAACGCTTTATCTTATTCAGAGTATTCAGAAAAAACAAAAAAAAGAGAAAATATGGCAGGGCCAGCTAAATTGAAAGCAGAATGCTTTAAATGTAAAGTTAATCATTGGTGCGTAGACTTCCCAGAGGGTAATATCAGCGATATCACATCCCTTAGTGTATGTTTGTTTTGTAAACTTAGAGACAACCACGAAAAGGAAGTTAAAGAGCTAAAGGAATAGTAAAAAAGCTTGAAGCTAGGGTCGTAGCACTGGAAATCCAACCCAGTGGACAAGATCAAATTAAAAACACACCAGCAGATTCAAACTGTAAGATTAAGTATCAAGAACAAAGGGAGGGCTCAAAGAAGGGGCTGATAGAGAAGGGTGGGAAGGGATCGATAGAGAAGGGTGGGAAGGGGCCTGCTGATGGCCCAAAGAAACCGAAGGATGTAGCTACCTGTCGGGGTGGGTCGGGTGGTGTAACTGCGTGTATGGGTGGCGACGGGTTTCGAAAGGTCTCGGGCAAGAAGGCTGCGAAGCCGAAGCCTGAGACCCCAGTTGCCCCTGTCAAGACCTCTAACCGCTTTAGTCTCCTGTGCTCGAAGGAGGAAGACACCGTTTTGATTGGGGACTCGCAGATCAGGGGCCAGGAGAAGTACTTTGCTTCTGCAAACCGGGATGGGAGGAAGGTAAGGTGCTTACCTGGGCGGGGAACGGCGCACTTAAGGAAGGAGGTAGAGAAGGTGCGCGTGGATAGTCGGAGGACTGCGATCGTTGTCCACGCTGGTGGCAATGACCTGTTCCTCAAAGGCGGTGGGGTAGGTCTTACAGAAGGGATCATCACCGAGATCATGTCTCTTGCGGATGATCTAAAACTGAAGACAGACAGGGGAATGTTAATGGGTATTTTACCGCGAATGAATGTCAGTGACCACTCGCTCAGTAAGGTCATTGGCATCAACGAGAGGGTACAAGACTTGTGCGTTCCGCTGGGCGTGAAGTTTATTGACCCCTTCGATGCATTTTCGGGTAGGTGGGACCTTTACCAGAGGGATGGTGTCCACCTCAATGACAAGGGTAAAGGTGTGCTAGGCGCGCTGCTCGACCGGCACCTATACAGAATGGTGAGGTCGAGTCCTGGGAGAGATGATGGGCCCCCACCGGGGAGAGATGAGGATGAGCCGGTGGCGGACGTACCTTCGACTGAAGGGTGCGGCGAAGTACAGATGGGTGACCCTCCTCCTACGTTGGAGGGGGCTCAGTCTCCTGTGGAAGTTGCCCCCTCGTTAGTGAGGGGCTCTTCAACTCCCGACAGCCTTGGCTGTTCGGGAAACGGGTCGTGCTAGGGGGCGGTCAGAATAGGGAAGGCTCCCTCCGTGCAATGCTTTTTAATGCTAGGTCAATTAGGAACAAGTTTCGCGAGCTACGGGCGCTCTTAGCATCAGAATACCAGGATATCGTTGCTATCACCGAGTCCTGGATTCATACTGATCGTAGGGACTACGTTGGGGAGTTCGAAATTCCCGGGTATAGAATGTTTCGCAAAGACCGCACCCGTGGGGAGGGGGGTGGGGTACTAATATACGTCAGAGACACGTTGAGTCCGGTTGACTGCCAGTTCCGGTCGGAACGGGAGCTGCTTGGCGTCGATCTGAACGTGGGAGGGACGAACTATAGGTTAATCTTGGTGTACAGACCTCCGCATCTCCTCCTCGAGGAGGATACAGCCCTGTACACCGAACTCAGTAGCCTGCTAGGGGATAGGGTGTGTGTAGTTTTAGGAGACTTCAACTGTCGCGGCATAAAGTGGGAAAACAGGACTGCCGATGCTGAAGGGAGGAGGCTAGTTGACTTTGCTGATGAGAACTTCCTCACTCAGTGGGTCAACGAGCCTACACGAGGCGAAAGCGTTCTAGACTTAGTATTCACGACCGAAGACAACCTCGTCACTGGCCTCACCGTTGACGAATCGTTGGGCGGGAGTGATCACGGTATTATTAGGTTCCGTGTGTGCGTCCCTCGGGTGAAGCGTAGTAACTCGAGAGGCAGTAAGCTCGATCTCCGGCGGGCGAACTTTGTTAGCCTCAGGGATAGCGTAGCAGAGATGGGGTTAGAGGTTGGCGGCGATGTTGAGGAGTGTCGAGTGCATTCCGGGATGAGTTTATGGTGCTGCAGTCTGCTGCCATACCCTCAAAACTGGTCACCCCTGCTTCAACGCAGCCTAAGTGGTTCAATCGTGGCATCGCTTCGGCTATCCGAAATAGGAAAGTAGTGTATAGGAGGGCGAAGGCCAATCGTTCCCACGAGAACACTGAACGTATGTCCGCCTGTGTAGGGAAGTGAAGGCGAAGGTTAGGCTAGCGAAACGTAACGAAGAACTACGGGTGGCAAGCCTCTGCAAGAGGAACCCTAAGGAGTTCTTCAGTTATGTTAATAGTAGAAAGCCTATTAGAAGCATGATAGGTCCTTTAAAGGACGGAAGCGGCGTTCTGCGGACCTCCGACGCGGACATCGCTAAGGTGCTTAATGAGTACTTTGCGGGAGTGTTCACCAGGGAGGATACCCGCGTCATCCCCGAGCCAGCTGTGAGGCACGAAGGTGCTGACCTGGATAGTGTTAGATGTACCGCGACAGTCGTTGCTCATAGAATAGACAAACTGAGCGCGTTTAAGGCTCCTGGGCCAGACCAGTTTCTCCCAGTGTTTTGCGAGAAGTGCGCGACCAGGTGGCTCCCCACCTGGCTACAGTCTTCAACAAATCGTTGGAGATGGGCCAGGTGCCTGGTGACTGGAGAGAGGCCAACGTGACCCCTATCTTTAAGAAAGGGGATCACGAAAGTCCAGGGAACTATCGTCCTATTAGTCTCACTTCAGTTGTAGGTAAATTATTAGAAAGGATAATAGCTGATAATCGTTGACCATTTGGATTCCTACAAGCTGCTTGGGGACTCCAACATGGTTTAGACGGCATAGGTCGTGTCTCACCAACTTGCTCGAGTTTTTCCACGTCATGTTGAGTGAGTACGATAAGAGTAGGCGATTGATATACTTTATCTCGACTTTCAGAAAGCCTTTGATAAGGTACCTCACCGCCGGCTAATGGCGAAAGTGCGCGCGCTGGGTATCGGTGGGAAATAGGTAGGTGGATTGAAAACTGGCTAAGGAATAGGCGGCAGAGGGTGGTAATTAAAGGGGCTAGTTCGGGTTGGGCCTCGGTCACTAGTGGGGTTCCTCAGGTTCCGTTTTGGGGCCACTGTTGTTTACCATTTACATAAATGATATCGACGGTGGCATCGTCAGTCGGATCGCCAAATTCGCTGATGACACCAAGCTTGGGGCCAATGTTGGGACGCCCGAAGCGATCGAGGAACTGCGTGCGGACCTAGGTAGGATAGGAGAGTGGTCCGAAAAATGGCAAATGCCGTTTAACTTGGGTAAATGCAAAGTGATGCACATTGGCTACGCCAATCCAAGTCGGACTACTCGATGTTGGCAGTAATATCGAGGTGACTGATTTAGAAAAGGACTTGGGTGCTAATTAGCAGCGACCTTAAGTTTACGAAACAGTGTGTAGAGATGGAAAGAAAGCCCAGAAACTATTGGGTTATATCAGGAGGCAATTTCAGTTTCGGAACAAGGAGATTGTGCTCTCACTGTACAATTCCTTGTTCGGCCGTACCTGGAGTATGCTGTGCAGTTCTGGTCGCCCACCCTCAGGAAAGATATTGAGAGGCTGGAGCGAGTGCAGGCGAGGGCCACAAAGTTGATCCCTTCCGTTAGGCATATGGGCTACAATCGACGGTTACGCGCCCTGAACTTGTTTTCGCTTGAAACTCGGAGGCTGCGCGGTCAACTGATCGAGGTTTTCAAGCTCTTACGAGGGTTCAACGATGTCGATTTTAGAAGTATGTTTAGTTTAAATGATAACCCAACTCGCAACAATGGTTGGAAGTTGGATTTGAAACGGTTTAGGACTAGTGTGTGTGGGAATTACGTTACGTATAAGATCTGTGACACATGGAACAGGTTACCTTCGGAAGTTGTGAACAGTTCCTCTGTGGATCAGTTCAAGAAAGGTTTAACGAATCTTGCACACTATTTGAGTGTGTAAAGACATTTAGGACCTCAGTCTGCGGAAATTTCTTTTCCTGTAAATAGTTGATATCTGGAACCACTTCCCTCAGAGGATGTTTCCAGTCAAAGTGTAAATCTGTTTAAAAATAGCTAGACAAGTACAGAACACACTCATAGTTTAAGATTAAAACCTCAAAACTCTGCAGGAGTTCGCTTGCTCGGTGTCTCTGTGAGCAAGCTAAATATAGAGCTATTTATATATTCTCCACTTTCCTGTAAAATTTCCTTGGCTACTTTTCCAGGGTCAAGGTATTTTCTTCAACCTTTTTCCGTACCTGCCTCTGGCAGGGAGGGAGCGGAGGGTGGGGAGAGAGCCTTCTACTTTTCTATCCAGTTTTCTACTACTGCTAGCATAGTTTGAAAGACAAAATTTTCCCTGGCACCCGTTGCCATTGGTACCTCCTCGGTATGGGCCGCAAGGCCTTTTGAGGTACTTCTTTTCCTTGTAACTCCTTGTAACTCTCTCTCTCTCTCTCTCTCTCTCTCTCTCTCTCTCTCTCTCTCTCTCTCTCTCTCTATCTCTCTCTCTCTCTCTCTCTCTCTCTCTCTCTCTCTCTCTCTCTCTCTCTCTCTCTCTCTCTTCTCTCTCTCTCTCTCTCTCTCTCTCTCTCTCTCTCTCTCTCTCTCTCTCTCTCTCTCTCTCTCTCTCTCTCTCCTCTCTCTCTCCTCTCTCTCCTCTCTCTCCTCTCTCTCTCTCTCTCTCTCTCTCTCTCTCTCTCAGCAGTACATAGAAATTACCAAGAACAACTACAGAAATGATGAAAAGGTGATTGCTTTGCGTGAATATAATGCAAAATCAATTCGACGGTCATCTAGTGATCTAAATATATATGAATATCAGCTTTGCATTGAATCATACCGCAATACAGTCGCACTGGCACTGTTGTAAACAGGATGCGTGGGGAAGTGGGAAGAAAGAGGATAACTACTGCGAGTCTACGTTAAACTTATAAGAATTTGTAAGAAAGACTCGAGGAAGATGGTACATGATATGCGAGGAGTTGGAAGATTATGAAGTGAAAATTTCTGCGAGAACAGCGAGAATTCTTAAGAAACATAGCATGGACTACAATCGATCATCTGAAAAGTCGCTTGTAACAGCAAGATTAGTGCAAAGAGGCTGTAATGTGCACGAAAGCACGGAGACCTCACTATAGACGGCTGGAAACAGGATGCATGTCGGTAACGTTGCTTCTCTTAGAAAAAGTCGTGCGAAAGTTGTAGCTCATTTTCAAGAATGATCCAGGATATTAAAACATTTCGCAGTTACCTTAAAAAATATAGTTAACGGTACCTATTAACCCTTTGCTGTTATAAGATACTAGATACAAATTTTACAAATTAAAAAAAAATATTACAGCTGCGAATAGCTTTGCATGTTCACACGTGTAATGTTGTTTATCTTGAGTGTTGGTTTTTGTGTTTTCTTGAGACATGTTAGAATTGTAGTTCATTTTCTCAAGTAATTTTTAGCGTCGAGTCTCATTCCGTAGTTTCTGGAGTTCGAATGGCGTTTCGTAAAGAAAATGAATGGTACCAAGAGATCAGATATTTACCCGACTTACATCATGAAGTATCCTGAGAAGGTTACAGTTTGATCCTGTTTTGGAATTCATGGAACAGATTTTTTTGTGAATTGAATGATAACCAAAATATATATATACCACTCTTGAAAGAAAAGTTCCCTCTCTCGCTAACAACTGGTTTAGATCCAGAAAATGGCACCATGTCATACAGCAAATGTGAAAAAGTTTTTTTCAAGGAAAACAGCATTGAAGTATTAGACTGGCCCAGAAATTCATTAGATCTGAATTCGATCGAAAATCCTTTGGTCAATTTTGAAGAGACGAATGCAAAAGAAAAAGCTTATAAGATGCCTTCGTGAGTCTGACTGAGTGATCCGAAAACTAGCAACATTTGTAAATTATATCGGTAGAGTCTATGCCAAAATAAGTTGAAAGGTTTTATAAGCGAAAGGGGGTCACACAAAGTATTAAAATAAAAATACTTCCCTTCCATACATATATTTATGTATTTCAAAATTCCATTGCGTGGTAACGTAAAAGCAGTGTCCCATTTTTTGTGGTCGGTACTGCAAGTTTGAAACT
The DNA here is from genome assembly GCA_023014485.1 of Bathynomus jamesi. Classification (NCBI taxonomy): domain Eukaryota; kingdom Metazoa; phylum Arthropoda; class Malacostraca; order Isopoda; family Cirolanidae; genus Bathynomus; species Bathynomus jamesi. The sequence goes on along the minus strand of JAJOZX010003930.1, from coordinate 437,511 downwards.
ATGGCGACATCGCTAATGCCGCTATGAGCCCAATGTATATTTTAAGATTGCGTGGCTTTGTTAATAATAATAATAATAACAATAATAACAACAATAACAACAATAACAACAACAACAACTTCAGAGTTCATTTGTTTAAATTGTCAATATAAAATAAATAAATAAAATTGATTTGAACTTATTGTGGGGAGATTTTTGATGAACTCGGGTTTTTATTTTTTTTTTTTAATACATATTTTCCGCCACTAGCTTAACATTGTATTAAACATACGTTGCGTATTCCAAACAACAACTGGTACCTTTATGTATAAAGTCGGAAGTGATTCAACTTCATTAACACTGATGAAGTATTATTACCAATAAGTGCTCGGGTTAATTTCAGATTTACACCTTTAAGATACAAATTCTCGTCTATACAAATAAATCATTGGTCTGTCTGTGTGCACATCCAGAGAATGCTTGATAAGTTGATAATGCTCACTGAAATCAGCAGAATGATGCTAATAGTGTATATGTGATGTATCCGATGGCGTCATATCGCTCAATTCTCTGTATATATAAAGGAACTGTCTTTTTATTGAAATGTTAAGTTTTAGCCACTTCTTTAATACATAATTCTTTCGCAGATGACTTCCGTCAATTCCTTATACACGAGTGCTTCACCCAGCGAACGTATAGTCTTCTCTCCTTCAAACGTGAAGGAAGCCCCTAAGAATTTCAAGCCGAAGTTGGTGAACGTGTCGGACGTCATTCTCGTTTGGGACCCACTCCCGAACGTCGACGGTTATGCTGTGAGCTATATGTACCCCGAAAACAAGTTCATGGGTCCGAGTTTTGCCGCGAATGTCACGGAACATGAAATTCATCGTAAGTATTCTCGTTCGGAAAGTAATAGTTAAGTTGAGCGAATGACACGCGTGAATTCTCGCGTAAAAGGATTTTTTCCTTTTCTCTTTCATGGAACAAACCCGTTAGCCGCTTGCGCATAATTAACAATGAAAGTTGGTACTTGCATGAAGATAAAATGGTGCATTTTTATTTAGAGGAATTTAAATTACTGAAAGAAAAAGTTTGTAAGTGAATTTAACTCTCAGCCATATTTGTCTCCAAAAGAAAATATTTATAAAATTAAGAAGAAATTTGTTCAAGATATCGTAAAAGTTTATGGGAATTGCTAAGTTATTTCAAGAGCCAACCAAAAGGTGGAGACGAACTGTGCTCGAACTACAATGTAATCATTAACGTAGACTTTTTAGTTATCGATGCAGTATTTCCGGTACGTAATCTGTAAGACAGAGTCGTTGTACATATATCGTTTGTGTAAGTTATGTAAAAAGTAAAAAAATTATGTTCTGTGTTACACACACTAGACTAAATTAGTTTTTTCATTATGAGCAACGTGTATCAGAATGTTCATGTAAAGTGCTACTGCCAGGTGTATAATGATCATTATTTGAAAATTTCTTTACCTATCAGTAATAAAACGGTTTAAACCCAGTAAATCGAATGCACTAAGATTAATTATATGTAATTTAAAATAAATTAATAATTATTGATTGGGATAGATCTGTGAATGCTTCGTGGCAAATGGGCAACACAGGCGTCAGAGTCAGTGTATTGAACATGGAATGGATACCCTGAGTAGTATTTTCATTCTCTCCTTTTTGTACTGGAAACGTGTTTTTAGGTTCTAAATTTTGAGATTTCAGATTGCTTATTTTAGTGAAATAATAAATTCTAATTAATTAATTAGTTTGTGTAGCCATATCCTGAAGTTGGTAATCGAAAATAATTGGGAACCTTTTCCACACTCTTCTAGCGGAGACTTTCACAATAAGCTTTTAACCTATTCTGAACATCAATTTAAGATATGTCAAAAATAAGTTAGAAGACCTTATTTGCCCTTATTTAACCCTTTACTGCCCAAAAGGATAAATTTCTAACCTTTCAAATATACACATTCATAACTTAACCCTACAAAATATTTGGGCAGTAAAGGGTTAAATCAAATGGGTATCTTCTTTATTTATGGATACTTTTTTTTGTTTTATGCAGGGTTGCCAGATTGGCCACTTTGTGACCAAATTTCACAAATGTGCAAAAAAGTCTGGCAACCCTAATTTTTGGAGTACTTTTTGCCAAAAATTATATTATTTTATTTTTGTTTCAGATTATGATTAAGTGAAATTATTATTGATTATTGTTATTGATTCAAACTATTGGTTTTTAAGTTAAATTATTGGTTAAGTCAAATTAATCATGACAACAAGAAAAAAGTCGTCAAATGCAACCTTTGGACATCCTTCCGAGTTTCCAGCAGCTATGACACCAACAAAAGCAGATGTTGGGAGGCACTACAACTTTGTGCGACGACGAGGAGAGGCTGAATCAAATAAATCGATTACTTTTAATGAATATTGTAACATAGTCGCAATAGACGTTGAAACCATATGGAGAAGGTTCTCTTTCCCTACTCGTGGAATCTTTCAGAAAGTTGTTAGTGATAGAAGCAGCCTCAAAGTTGAACAAGGTTCCTATAAACCGAAGAGACGAGAAATTTGAACAAAAAGTTTCCGAGTATGATGCCATGTTTGATGTATGTACCTGTGATTGCTACGATAAAGAGATTGATAGAAATGCCTGCCGGTGCAAGGATAAAATAGTGAGAGCATGGAGGTAGAGACCGACGAAGAGGATGAAGACTTCTTGCCTGATATAAAGTTAATAGAGAATGAGCAGAACAAATATACCTATGAAGAGTTGGCAGTGACCGCAGATCGTTACAGAGTGAGTGGCAGGGCAACAGCAGCAATTGTTAATGCTGCTTTAAAAGATATGGGAATCCTGGATCAGGGCAACATGATTGATAGAAAGAAGCTGGTAAAGAGCACGAGTAGGTAAAAAATTGAGTACCAGGGTTAAATCGGAGAATATAGGAATAGAATGCATTGGCTTTGATGGGAGAAGAGAACACATTAACCAGGGCAGGCAAGATCAAAGAAGAGCACTACGTCATTGTTAAAGAGCCTGGAAATATCTATATAGATTATAGATCATGTAACACCTGATCATGGAAATGCTCGTTGTGTAGCAAAAGAGCTGATTACTGTAATAGTGGACTCAGAAAGTTCAGACACACTAAAAGCTTCACTATGTGATGGCACTGCTGTGAACACTGGAAAAATCGGTGGAGTAATAAAGCTTGTTGAAATCTATCTGACTAGGTCTGTTCAATGGCTGGTGTGTCTTATTCATATGAACGAACTACCATTCAGGCACGTCTACGAGGGAATAGGTGGAAAAACAACAGGCCCAAGTACTTTCAAGGGTTCATTTGGAAATAAGTTGAAAGCTGATCTAACAAAACTGGAAGTGGTTGCTTTTTCTCCTGTTAAAGGAAACATTCATGAAAATCCATCTGATGATGTTAATGCTTTAAGCAGTGACCAAAAGTATCTCTACAATATGTGCCTAGCTGTTCAATCTGGAAATGTCTTCAAAGATCTCGCAGAAAGATCTCCTGGTATAATTCATCATGCTCGTTGGCTAACTAGAGCAAATAGAATTCTTAAACTCTGTGTGTCAACACCAAATCCAACTCAAGATCTCAAAGATCTAGTAGAAATTATTATGCTATCTTATGCTCCAGGACGGTTTTGGGTTAATTCACATCCACTGGCATTTGACGGATCTAACTTTTGGTACTTGGGGTATCTGCTGCGCGACTTGAAGGAGAAATAGAGATTGATCATGGAACCAGTGTTTCAGAATAACTCATACTTTGCGAACCCCGAAAATATTCTACTATCGATGATAACAGACTCAAGAAGAGAAGTTAGAGAGGTTGCAATCGAGAGAATTATTCTCTCGAGAACTATATTTTCTGGATCAAGAAACTTTGACCTACCTCGAACTCTTAATTTTGATTCGTCAGACTGCACTGAAATGATTGATTGGCAGAGAGGTAATTTATCCGCCTCCACTTCTGAGAAACTTTAGCAATAAGGAATTTTTGCTAGCAAGACAAGAACCACTCAAAATACCAGTCTTTCCTTGTCACAGCCAAGGAGTAGAAAGCGCTCTGAATCTAGTCACGAATGCATCTGATGTACGAATTGGCTACGAAAATCGCCAAAAATATATTCTTAACCTACTGGAATCACGGCAAAAATTGCCTGAATTTGAATGGAAAGGACAGTGGAATAAATAAACATGCAGTGTTATTTTCAAAATAGCTTAAGTTTATGCATCGTGCAAAAGAGCACATCATTAGGTAATGTTTTTCTTTTTCTTGTAGAAGACAAGTTCTGTTGTTTAATTGAATAAAAAAAAGAAACGAGAGTTTAACACAGCTGAAACAATTTTTATCAGAGTTTTTACTGAAAATTGTACATTTTAGTAAATTGAAATTATAAACCGAAAATTTGTGCCGGGGGTAGGAGACTTAGGATACGCGAACTATTTTACTGGGTGACTACTGTGACCCATACGAAACCCCGACAATGTGCAACTTTTGAATACAAAATAACCCGCCGTATTGTACACCACCCTACTCGTATCCTCGACCGTCTTGGAGATAGACCCAACATTCTGGATTTATTTGTCGCCTCTCATCCTTCTTACTCTGTCTCCTTTGGGCTCCTCCGACCACAATCTTATGTGTGTTTTCTGTCCTATCGCTCCAATTCGGCCTTTGGATCCTCCCAAGAGGAGATGCCTTTGGCATTTTGGCGCCATTGATTCCCATGGAATGATTACTGCTTCCGTGGCTGGGACCCTTCCGAGTATGCTGAGCGCATGACGGAGGTGATTCTCTCGGGCATGGAGGGGTACATTCCACATTCTATTCCTACTACTAATGCAAAAAAAACCTTGGTTTAACTTTGCTTGTTCTAATGCTATCCGCAACAGAGAGGAGGCTTTCAAAAGGTACCGTCACCATCCAACTCCTGACTCTCACTCAGCTTATATTTCTGCCCGGAATCATACAAAATTTGTTCTTTGACTGGCTAAAAATTCCGTGATCCGACAAAAATGTGAAAACCTATCGAATTCTAATTATTCTCGCTCTTTCTGGCATCTAGCAAGAACCTCTCTAATAACTTCCTCTTCTTTTAGAACAGCAGTAACTACTGTTCTCAAGAATTGTGCTTCTATACTGACACCCTGTCAAGGCAAACACACTGGTTTTTGTTTTTCATCTGGTATTTTTTCTTCCTGTGCTGGAATTTCGCTTTCATTCAGCCTGTCCCAAAGATGGGTGATCGCTCTCAACCCTCCAACTGTCGTGAAACTGCTTTAATTCCTTGCCTTTCTGAAGTTTTTGAATCTATCCTTAACAGGAAGATTCTTAAACACTTCTCTTCTCACAATCTTCTTTCAGATCGTCAGTATGGGTTCCGCAAGGGACGCTCTACTGGCTATCTTCTTGCAAATATCTCTCTCACTTTTGGTCACCCTCCTTTCGGGATTTCGGTGAAACTTTTGCTATTGCGCTAGACATATCAAAAACTTTTGTAGAGTCTGGCACAAATCTTTAATTTCGAAACTGCCCTCCTTCGGTTTCTATCCTTCTATTTGTGCCTTCGTCTCTAATTTCCTTTCTGGCCGATCTGTAGCTGCGGTTGTAGATGGCCATGGTTCTTCTCCTGAAGCTATTAACAGTGGTGTTCCTCAGGGTTCTGTCCTGTCCCCCACCCTTTTCCTTTTATTTATCATTGATCTATTAAGTTTTACTTGTCTTATCCACTCCTATGCCGATGATTCCACTCTTCATTTTTCCACCCGCTTCACAAAGCGTCCCTCTCAACAGTCCAACAGTCACTCGATGCTTCGCGTAGGACGGGTATGGTATACCTAGGGCATGGTTCTGATTAATCACTTCATCAGTTAATCATTGTTTCAAATTTAATCATTAATTAATAAAAAAAAATAATTAGAGAATGGTGGGGAAATGATTAATTTTCTTCATAATTTCAGCATCGTTTTACCTTAAATTTTGTAATGTATCATTTGAATTTGGCACCTTTTTGCATGTATAAACTGTCTAATAGGGTGGCCCACTTTTCAATTTTTTTTTTAAAGTATAGGTTATCGTAGTTTTTCCCATTATTTGGCACTATACTAGCACATTGGTACCATTTTTACAAAAATTGATCAATATTTAGGGGTCTCACATCGACCTTGAAATTACGAGGTTTTTTTTTAAAAATGCGTACTTTTTAACTTTTTACTGAATCAAGATAAATCATTAAGTAGTGATGTTTTCTGAATCCTCTTGATGAGAGAAGTCGTTTGGTGTGCCTTCCAATGTCATACGACTAACGGTTTAAAAGTTGTGCCTGTTTCCAGGTAATACCAATGTGCTAGTATAGTGCCAAATAATGGGAAAAACCACGATCACCTATACTTTTCAAAAAAATCAGCAAATAGCAGACAAATAAGGAAGAAAGAAACAATAACTTAAACAATCACTTTTGCATTGTATTGACCACTATCACACGTCACTGGCTGCAACGTTGTCCCCTCTGTGCTATGTCATCGTAGCGAGTGATGACTTCTTGAAGTCGCCGAGCTCTTTCCGGTTCTTTTCCACCACTTGCAGAAGATCCTGCAGCTGTGCCTCGTCCTTTGTGACCGTGTTCGCATAGTCTTGTATCAGTTGGACTCCTCTTTCAGCGACGTCATTGGTGACCTCTCCTACTCTCCTGACATGCCAGTATCATCATTCTCCATGGCCTCATCTCCGGTTTCGTATGCACACTTTGAGGTTTGCGGCTCCTGGCGAGGACGTTTTCTTCCTTCCTGTAGCTTTCTTTTTACAGCGAAAACTTTATCGTTCCCGCTCATCGTTGCCACCCGAGGACCACGTTGATCGAGGTAGAAGTCATTGTCTTCTTTCTTGTCCTTGTCGGACAGCAGTCGATTCTTCTTTATATCTTCGACAGCGTCAGATGCTCCGATATCCCACAGCTTGTCCACACTGTCCGAAAACTTCTGCCGTTTTCCTACGGCGTCATTTCTCGTTTTCTGCTCTTTTTGGAGTAAGTGCCACTCTTTCCACAATGCCTCTAGCTTCCGTTCGCAGTTGAGCTTTGTGATTGTTTTAATGCGGGCCATGTTCCAAAACTTTAAGACGTTGTTTACGGTTCCTTTGAATGAGTCTTTCCTGTTAGCAGTGTACTGGATAACACTGAAGAAGTATTGCAAAACCTGCCGTGTTGTTGGCAATTTGCTACCACTGATGGAGGACGACGGTTGGCCAACTAAAAAAATTTCCGAGGCCGATCTTAGAGAAGGTAGCGATGTTATTTTCGCCTTTCCTTTTGATGACTCTCTATTTGTAGCTTCAAGAGTTCTTCCAGTTATGGTTGCCATCGATTTGTCCATGACAAAGGATGAGGAACTCAGACAGAATTTCAAAATGTTATGATCTGCAAAAAAAGAAATAGGTTAGGTACCTGGCACAGGCATAGTGCATTTTCTAATTACCTATATACATTATACATTCCGCCCGGGTATGGTGACTCATTTTTTTGAAAAGTATAGGTGATCGTGGTTTTTCCCATTATTTGGCACTATACTAGCACATTGGTATTACCTGTATACAGGCACAACCTTTAAACCGTTAGTCGTATGACATTGGCAGGCACACCAAACGACTTCTCTCATTAAGAGGATTCAGAAAACATCCTTACTTAATGATTTATCTTGATTCAGTAAAAAGTTAAAAAGTAAGCATTTAAAAAAAAAAAACTAGTAATTTCAAGGTCGATACGAGACCCCTAAATATTGATCAATTTTTGTAAAAATGGTACCAATGTGCTAGTATAGTGCCAAATAATGGGGAAAAACCACGATCACCTATACTTTTAAAAAAAAATTGAAAAGTGGGCCACCCTACTGTCTAATCACCCCATGCCTGATTTCCTGAACTAAAGCAAACTAAATATTTGAGCAAAACGTTTTCTTCGGTCTTATCTCACGCAACAGAAACAATAAAGCTTTTTCTTACTCTTTTCAGAAGTATTTAATTTTTAATCATTTTTAATCAGTTAAGCATTGTTTAATTAGAAAATTTCATCATTCATCACTTTCCTAAAAGTGATTAATTAACCATGCCCGAGGTATATCTGACCTCTGATTGGGGCAGAGAAAACCTTGTGGCTTTTAATGCCTCAAAAGCTCCGTTCCTTCACCTGTCTACTCAGCACAATCTTTCACTCAACTATCCCCTTTACCGTCAACAATACACAACTCATTCTTTCTTCCTCTTCTCTTAACATTCTTGGCGTTTTCTTTTCTCGTGATCTTTCAGGGAAAGATTACATTTACTCTTTCCAAAACAGCTTCTAAGAGGCTAGGTGTGCTGTACCGCCTCCGCAGCAGTTGCCCTCTCTGTACAGGGGTCTCGTCCACCCCTGTATGAGTAGTACATTTCTCATGTGTTGGGTGGCTCAACCTCCTCCACAGCCGCACTTGACCCTGTGGAATCAAAGGTTTTTCGTCTCAATTCCCCACCTCTTACTGACTGTCTTCAATCCCTCTCTTTTCGCCGCGGTGCTGCCTCACTCTCTTTGCTATCGCTATTATAACGGACACTGCTCTTCTGAACACTCTCACTGCATGCCGCCTCCTTTAAGGAGAGCACGCAGCACCAGACTTTCAACATATTCTCACTCCTTTTCTGTCCAACTCTAACGTAAGGGTTAATCGGCATTTTCAATCTTTCATCAACTTAGCCGGTGAACTTCGGGAAAGATGGATTGAGGAAGATTGTTCCAAAGTCTATAACCTCCAGTCTTTCAAACTCAGCGTGTCCAGGCATCTGGAAAACCTCGGATCATGATTTTTGCTCTCTTCTTCTTGTATTGGTGGGGGGGGGGAGCACTTTTATGGGCATTGCCCTTGGCCCGTCCTTCCTGTATAAAAAAAAACATTTTTTTTTTCTGGCCGTAAAGAATTATGTAGTAAATTATTAGAAAATTCACTCGTTACGAGGCATTTTACTGCGGAGACGCAACGCCATCTAACACGAGAAATTTGAATTTGCAATTCAGTTTTATTAAAAGGCATAATGAACGCGAGTCATAGCTATTGAGAAGAAAATTTATGAATTTACTACATAATTTGTATTTTAAAATAGAGTACTGGAATTAAATTGAAAGATGTTAAATGACTGTGTTTTGTACATTTTGATACACACTTCAAAAATAGGAAAATTGAAGTTTGTAGTTTAATATACAGGGTGTACATAAAGTCAGGATCTATTTTTGTGAAGCACTTGGAAATTATATGGAATTCAATCATAAAATGATAAAGTGGTAACATTTATTAAATAATTAAGAGTAGGATTCGACGTGACGCCCATCAGTATCCCTGCACAGCTCAAATCGTTCCGCAGCATTTCTAAACACATTCTGGAGCATTTGCGGGGTTATGTTATCTGCAGCAGTTCGTATACGTAAGTTTTCAAGACTCGTAATCTTCGTCTGATAGACGTGCGATTTGATAAAGCCCCATGCATGCAAAGAAATCTAAAGGGGTTAAATCTGGCGATCTCGCTGGCCAAGGTCTGTTGCTTCCGCGTCCGATCCAGCGATTTGGAAAACGTCCATTTAGATAATCCTGAACAATTTTGGCATAGTGACAAGGAGCACCATCATGTTGATAGACGACGGTACTAACAATCCTATCCCCAATCAGCTGAGGTTCAAGGAATTGCTGCAACATGTCCAGATAAATAAGCCCCGTAACTGTAGCTTCAGCAAAGAAAAAAGGACCATAAACCTTAGATTTTGTTAAACCCATCCAGACATTAACTTTAGGTGAGTCTCTCCCAATTTTGGACGAAATCATTCGGTCTTTCATCTGCCCAAATTCGACAGTTATGGCGATTTACTTTTCCACACGTATGGAAAGTGGCTTCATCACTAAAGAGAATGTTGTCCATTAAATTATCACTCCAGATTTGTTCTACGAGATCAGCACACACGGCACTTCGTCGAGGGAAATCTTCCTCATGTAAATCATGTAAAACCTGCAAATGATAGCTTTTCTTCTGCAAATTAATTTTCAGAATTTTGTGCACAGATGACGTCGGGAGGCCGAGTCTGTGTGATGCAGCACGAACGGACGTACGTGGCTCCTCAGTGATAATTCCGCGTACTGCATTCACGGTAAGATCTGACATACACGGTCGTCCTGATCTTGCTTCATCATTTACAGATCCCGTTCGTTTAAATTTGTTCACCAATTTTCGTATTGTCTTGTCTATTGGCCCCGGCTTATGAAATCTCCTCCTAAACTTCTCTCTGATGTCATTGTATTTCTTTCCCTCGATTCGCCAAATAACTATTGCCACACGCTCTTCTGTATTCATTCTAAGGGCTTCTGAAAAGAAAAATAGAAAAAATAATTTTCACAAAAATAGGTCCTGACTTTATGTACACCCTGTATATTAATATACTCGTATAAACGCTTGGTGATCCCGATGGGAGGAATATCCTTTATAAAATTTAAACACGTAAACAATCACGCCTTTTGTACCCGCTGTTGTTCACAGTTTTTGCTTCATTCTCCGTTACATTTATCATTTCTCTGTGAAACTTTAAACACATTTTTTTTTTAATTATTGTACTTCATCACTTCCAAGAGGGTAAGTTCTGTATTTGCTGCGTTAGTGTATTCGGTAAAAAACTCGTATTGCATCCTTCTTCAGTGGAAAACCTTGCTCCCGGGTTGAAGTACACCTTCAAGGTGTGTGGCTTCAAGGGTAACGTCAGGGGACCGTTTTCAATCTCTGAAGTTAAGATGCTTGGAGAGAAACTGCCCCAGCTCCCTAACTTGCAAAAGGAGGTGCTGAAATCCCCCGGAACATCCGTGCGGGTCTCTTGGCAAGAGCCTCGATATAAACAAAAGGTAAGTTGAAAGTATTTATAGTTTATGTAGATCTACATACTTTTAAGGATAATGTATCCAGGCCCCGAGATTACGTTAAGTTTTATGCTTAAGTCACATATTTCTACCTATTTGATATACGGTACTAAGTGACTGAATGAAGTTCATTTTTCGAGTTATTAATGAATTAACCTTTCTGAAGCATTTGTGGCAGTATGAAATACTTTGGGGAAAGACTATATTCGAATTAAAGCAACGACTTCATTTCGAGAGGACGACAAACACATCTTACATTATACGTGATTTGGAAGCGTGCGAAACTTACATTATGGCTGCAATGATCGCGGGTCCTATTGGTGTTGGTCTTGCCACTGAATTCAAGGTAATGTATATTTCATTTTTGGAATTTCTTGGATATCCCTTAACCTTTGTTTGGAAAATCTTTTCCACACGAGATAACTGTAGCTCAACCTCGGTTGCTAAACCATTTTGAATAGTAATTTTATATATGGTACATATTATTTTACCACAGTATAGTAAAGAATAAATTTTTCAGGCACGCTTGTTTCTCGTACTTTTTGAAGTTTAATCGTATGGCGTAGTCCTCGGCCGTGTAATTTTGAATTCTTCTAACTTAGCATGATTATGTATTTATATTCATATTACGTCTCAAAAGTTCTCTCTACTTTTGAACTACATCGTTGACGCCATTATATAGGATATTTCTGTTGGTGCTTCGGTGTTCCTTAACCCCTTCATTGTTTTGTACATGTACAGCTGCGGCTACGGTTAGGTTAGATGCAAAATAAACACTGAAGGGGTTAAAAGTTAAAACGGATGAACTTAGATCTTTTATTAGTATCCTCAATATTCCAATATGTTTACTGAGGATACAACATTTTTAAAAAAAGTAAATGAAAGCCAATTAGTAGTAACGGTACTGTTAATTGATGGTAATGATTAGCTTAGACATGCATATTCAAATATGAGGAAGAGTGAAACAAACCTATAAAGTTTAGAAGCCAGAGAATCGAATAACAGTTTGAATAACAGAATCAATTTCCTCACCTTTCAAGAGTTGTTTTCTCATTTTTGTTATATTGCTGCATTGTCCGTTACAAGGCTTTGAACACCTTTTAAACTTTGCTCACATTTCTGTATGGCATTTTTAGCAATTTCTTTTAAGATACTCCGCTGTATGTGGATGTCCAGTTGTACCAATGGTATGTACAAGAGAAACATCAGAGGTTTGAAATGTAACTGAAGCACGTACAATGGGCTCATTTCCATTACATATTTCGGAAACAGTCGTGCTGCTTTTGCTGCTTATAGAGAAGCAGGCTGATATGCACTTGTACCTCAAGGTGTGCGTTGGAACACTGGCAAGGTTGCTTAGTCATATTTAAACAACTGGCCTATGATGGTAGTGAACGATGGAGAGAAAAGACATGTATTGGATGGCAATATTACAAGAGAAGTGATGGATACAAATATCAAAGATGCGCTGAAGATATATTAAAAATACTAATGCACGTTGCAGTAGCATTAGATAACATTCAAAAAGAGAAGTGTGATATTGGAGAGGCAACACAAATATGGAAGAATTAGAGAGTAAACTCTTAGTAGAAAAAATTGACACTGTGCAAAAGAGAAATTAAAAAAGCGAATGGCTCGTGGCTCGCCCCTTAACACCAGCACATTATCTTGCAAACATGTTGCAGCCTTCTTACGGAGGAAAAATGTTAAACGCTGAAGAGCATGACGCAGAACTATTGCAAAAAGGATAAATGAAAATTTTTTTAAATGTTTTGTTTCTTACTGATGATAAATAATATACAAGCTACAATTCACTTTAATTTTCAGTATGAAGTCCATACTTGTGCACGCTAAGAAAGTTTACCACCTTAATTTTAGAGAGCTAAAATGAAAAATTTAATTTTGATTGACTTTTTAATAACTTAACTTTACATGTAATTACATATATACGTGTACAGGGCATGACTCCAGATTTGAAAAAATTTACTGGAGCACAGCTCTGAATTTACTTTTTTTTCCCTTACACCACTAGATAGGTTAATGATAGTAAACTCTTGAATTGACGACATACCAATTACAAATTGTTTTAGCTAAACATAATAATGTACAGTTTATAACTCGCCTTAAGTTTATTTATTCATTGCAGCAGCAACAGTGGACGATGTTAGACCTTGCATGTAGGCATTTGTTGTGAATTTACCGCCATGTATGCTTGGCCACTGATCAATGGCTTTCTGTGTGATCATTACAGCAGATCTAGTGCCTGGAGCTGGACCCTCCTTCACATATGGAATTACCAACTAAACTTAAAATAACTAAATTTGTAATTTAAAAAAATTGGTTTGTACAAGAACGTATACGCAAAAAAATTGCATAACGTCTAGCTGATGAACAAAACCCAAACCCAAATTTACTTTTTCTCATGGTCAAATTTACTGGAGCAATGCTCCCAAGATCCCAGGAATCTGGAGTCATGGTACAGGGTGCTTCAAAAAAAATTTACCACTTACTTATATGGTGCTAGTTTTTTTTTAATGCAAGTGTGTGTGTGTTTGCTTGTTTTTTTTTTTTTTTTTTTTTTTTTTCCCCCCAGGGATTGTAAGTGATTAATGAGTGAACCCCATTCACTGGAAATGGCTACAATTTTTTGAAGCACCCTGTGTATATATATAATTCATAGCAGATATGATTGCCACCAGTGTGTCATATATTAAGCACTGATATACAAAAGTGAATGCCATATTTTCAGAAATTTCCCCGTACTACAAAACAATTTTTTTTTTTAAACACCATCTCTGTTTTTTATGATGGATGTCAAGTGTGACTCAAAAGTTCAGAGTTATACGTTTCTTGTGCAAAGTGTTAGTTTATTCAACTTTTACTTCACATTAAGGGAATAAATTTTTACAGCTTACAATTAACCCGTTAACTGCGCGGCGCCTAGTTACGAGTCGAGTGAAAAATGGGCTACGCAAAGAGTTAGCTCAGTTTAAAGTTTAAACCCGTGTATATACGGGGCCTGCGCAGAAATGGTCAGAAGCGAGAGCCTGTGATAAGGCTGAGTGTGATATTACGGGTTACTCAAAATGTCCGAAAACATTTCAATGCGTAGTGAAATTTAGTTTTTAATTATTATTTTTCCTTCATCTTACGTTATCTGCCCCGTTTCTATTATTTTACACTGATTTCTCTGTATTTTATAATCGAGTAGCGTGGCCCGCCATTGAAACTTAGAACGAACAAAGTGAGGGAGTAGGGAAATGACTTCAATTTATTACTATTTTCTGATTTTTATTTAAATTGAAACAATGAACACGACGGGGAAGGCGAGCGCGAATTTGTAATTTAATGGTTTGACCATGGAGAGAATTTTTAGTTAACTTTAAATCACAATTACATATTAATCGAAAGAAACGCTCTTTCTTATGCCCCACTGGGTCCGAGACTAGCGCCCCCCCCCCCCCCCCCCCCCCCCCCCCCCCTGGTTATAGTCTCCAAAATTTCCAAAATCTTTCTAACGGTTGCTAATTAGTGATTTATTCAAATTACATTTTATATATGTTAATTTCGTACAATTTTAATAAGTTTATTATACTCTAAAAAACATTATTATATTTTTTATTAAAAGAACAATACATGACAAATATTTACTTTTAAAGCAAATTTTAAAAAGGTTTTTAACCCTTCCCAGCCGGCTATACTTGTTAAAAACAACTTTAGCAGATGGCTATATCATATCCTCGCAAATGTTAAAATAAATATAAAATTTCAATAATATATGTAGACGGATACCATTTGGTAACTCCCGGCGGGAAAGGGTTAAATGAGATTTCAACCCAACCAAACATTTCCATCCTCTACATTTTCTTTCTAAAGATAAGGACAATGGACGACCCCCTTTCTCCGCCGAAGAACCTGTCATTGAAGGCCGAGAAGGACATCATGAGCATCACCTGGAAGCCTTCTTGCCCTGGGAAAGTAGACATTAGTCTCAGATATTTGGTGAGTAGCCTTTTTCGAGTTTACGGTGTTTAAAATACTGCTTCCATCTTTTCATGTAATAACATATATAAAAACTTAGTTTATGAATAGCATACAAATCCAGTGTATTATTATTTATTAATTCAGTAAATTGTATTTATTCACTTATTGTCATTTAAAATTACAAATATAAATTCTCTGTATTGAAGAGTTTAATCTAATTCTTTTACTTACCTCCCAAAATCAATCAGGTGAACATAACTGAAACTTCTCTCAACAAATCTTACTATTTCGATATTCCAACGACACCAAGTAACATAACCCAAGGGCACAAGGTTCAAATGCATTTTGGAGGGAAGTACAAAGTCACGGTGGGAACATATTTGAATAACTCTCGCAAAAGCCTTCCAGAGTTTATCAATGGTCCTGAAATTCCCCGTCCTTATGGGCTTACGTATAATCACAGCGACCGTTCGTTCTTCTGGAGGAACAACAGGAACATGCCTCAGAAACTGCTTAAGAATAAGTAAGGATTTATTCTTTCCACTGTTTAAGTTTGTTTCAATTCATATTTTGTAATGGTGGATTAAACTGCGTTGATAGAATTCAGAGAGAAAAGTTTACGCATTTAGACTACTACTAAATTTAAAAGAAATCTATTAAGGATGCAATAAGCTTCCTAAATAAAGAAAATTGAGTGTGCATGATGCAACTCGCAATTTACTAATTCCTCTACCGTAGTACTTTCGTTATGATAAAGCCAAATTATTAAAATGCCAAGCTACACAACTCAAGAAATCATTTTACCCAACGTGGCATAGAAATGAAATTTGAAGTAAAAGTAAATGAAATCACCGATCATTGAAGTGCGGCACACGTAGTATGAAAACACTTGGGGCTTTACTTGACGAGCCATCTTCATGTTTTAATGCTTTGAAATGGGAATTCACCGTATCTAAACGAATAATTCGGAGCAGTGGTTCCCGAAATGGGGTCCGAGTAGAACTGCAGAAATGGAAACCAGTCGAGAGTTACTGAATAATCACGAGGAAGAATGAGCTAATCTGTGTCTGGGTTTTGCCCAGCAAGGTTCCCAGTCTTTGTGACCTTTTTTTTTTTTTTTTTTTAGTGTGGTAGGGGAATTCTCTTGCAAGCATTTTAGGACCAGGGTAATAAGAAATTTATTTAAATATTAAGGGCTGCAACTTTTCTGGGTCCCCCATCTGGTGTATACAATTCAAGATGACATGCAATATATTATGTGCCGAAAGAGTACTTAGAAAACAACCTACTCGAAACACTAATAATTACTGAACTATGCTTATTTTTAGGTATAGCTTTCGTGTAAGACGATTTTGGGGTGATAAAAAATAGTCCCGAAAATTTCTTTGGGTATCAAAGTAATACTTCGTTTGAAGTAGTTTGGGAACTACTGGTTTAGATTCTGAACAAAATGGGCTAGTAATTTGATATACCAAAAGGAACTGCTTTTTCTTTTACATAGCAAAATTTAAAAAAAAATTTAGTTACTTTGTAATTATTCACTACCACTTTTTTCTTCGTAGCTTAGATGTACCATCAGCGGCCTGCTGTATATTTTATTACAGTACACTGGGATTTTAATTATTTCGCTTTTTCTTCTATCTTTATTATTAAATAAGCATTCTTACTTTTATGCTCGCATTATTACGCAAGTTTTTAATTGTAATAATTTAGCCTCATTTCATCACCGTGGAACCACTTCCTCCGCAGCCACTCCTACGTTCTTTACTTGACCCGTTCTGACAAGAACGATACTTCTAAGCCCGATTTTGAATTAGAGGTGAAGGAACCGCCGCTTCAGGTGCTGCAGATGGACCCTCAACAGATTTATAACGCCGCCGTTTCCTTCAAAGACTCAGATGGTTACTTGTCGAAGCAGTCTCGCAGTATTCAAGTAGAGAAACCCATTGGTAAGCAGATGTTTCTGTAAAAATGAATAATGGATAATTCTTATATTCATTTTTGCATATGAAGTCCAAACTCGCGTGACACACACACTATGAAACGCAAGCTTTGGAAAATTTTTTGATTTTCTTTCTATTTTATTTTTGATGAATTAGTTCTTTTTTAAATTACCTATTCATTTTTTAGATTTGGCTTAATCATATAATCATGTTAAATTCTGCAATATTCATTTTCTTTATATATATTCTCTCTTAGTTGTGAAAGATGGTCATGTCTTGCTAACACTTAATTTTAAATTTTAAACATTTAGTTTTGGCTTGTATGCATGTTTAATTGTAATCCATAATAAAATGCATATTTCAGTTTCCATTTTTGGTTAACTCGACAATTCATGATAACGTCAGATCTGTCAATATGCTGTTTAAAAGAAAAATATGGCTTCATCTTCAAATATCTTGCTTATCTGTCTAGACGCTGTTACAGCCAAAAAATTTACCTCAGCTTCAAATATTTTGCAAAAAAATTCAGCCTATTGATAATAATAAAAAAAAAAGGGGTCAACATTAATAATAATAATAATAATGATGTTACCAAAATTTGTGTATATAAACTCTTTTTTTTTTCAAATTGTCACTGATTATTCTAAGAGAATATCTCTGTTTTCTTCAGCGAACTTAGTTTTAAAATAGAAAAAAAAAATTTCCCGATACGCTACAAGAAGAATCGGGGAACCATTAGAGAATTTAAAGTTTTACAGAATCCTCCGATCCACTACAAGAAGAAATTGATGTGTAATATAAGAGAAACTACTGCGATTCCCTACACGGTACCAGCTACCCCAGTGAGAAATCTGTTGTTGCCACCTAACTAGAACCCCCGTCAACCTCGAACCGCCCAAGGCCATAGACGGAGGGGTTAATATTTCTGTATAAGCCATGCTTTGTGTCTCAGCGTAGTAGATAGTAAGGATGCCCCCCTGCCTGTGGCCACCTTGTCGTGGTGGGTGGGCTCCCGTGTTGACCCAATGGGCTACGTCGGCCAGGGCTTAGCCCCGGAAGGGTCACCCATGCCTGACTGTGTTGGATGGTTGGGTGTCCGGGCCGATGGGGTTGGGGTCTTTGCGTCGTTTGGGGGCAAACTTCCGCATCACGGGGCCCCTTTTTAAACTAAAGGTGTATACCCTGGGGACGAGGTACTCCGCCCCCTGCCTCCCTTTCTCACTGGTAGTCAGTTTCTCGCGTCCCCTGGGTCCGTGTTCTACAACACTAATAACATGGAAACCATTACTTGTCCTAGAACTCGGGTGGCGGGCAACCAGGCCTCCGAGTCCTCTACCACTGGAAGACCACGTCTTGAAGAGGTCGCCCCTCCTCTGGCAGCGAAACACTTGCACTCTTATCTTCCGTTACCGACCCCAGCCTGTACCTTGGACATACACCCTCGGGAGCAGGGGTACCGTTCCAGCCTACCTCAGCCGCCTTCGGGCAAGTCAAATTCCACCCAAGACTTTCCTCCTAAACCCAGCTTCTTGCTCTCCCCGTATGCCCCCCCTCACCCGTCATCGGCCCGCCTCCTCACGGAGAGAGCCCCGCGTCGGACGAGGAAGTCGGCATTCACGTTCATCCTATCGACCGTTGCATATCCCAGTCCATTTCGATTCTAATCTCCCTCTTCCTTCCAAGTATCCACAAATTCCAATTCCTAGTGATCTGCCCTACCTCTGGGTCCCTTCCGACCAACTCTGAACGGACGTTTCAGGCGATCCGAGCCCGCAGCAATTCCAGCCGCCATGATGTGCGACAACAGAGGGATGGCTCCCTCATAAAATCACGCTCAGCCGCAGAGACGAAAGCCCTACTCTCCCTCACTGAGGTCCTTGGGTGCTCGGAGTCCGTCTCCCCACACCCTCGTCTGAACCTGAGTCAGGGCACTATTTATGTCACCCGCCTATTATAGATCACAGTGAACGAGCTCCTGGGGAACCTCGCACCCGAGGGTGTCACTAAGATCCATTGCTTCACATCCCGACAGGGAGGCACCCCCTCCCCCACCTACTTCTTACCTTCAATACATTAGTCCCTCCCGACCGTATTGTATGGAGTATGGGAGACCGCACGTCATGCGAGTTCGCTGTCCGCCCATACATCCCAGACCCAACCCGTTGCTTTAAATTCAACTAGTTCGGACACGTCAGCTCAGTTTGCCGACAACCGTACCAACTGTGTGTTCATTGCGGAGAAATCGCTCACCATAGACAAGTGCCCCAACACACCCAAATGCTCCAATTGCGAAGGTGCACACCCCTCTTCATCCCGCGAATGCCTCCTCTTCAAGTTCGAGGAGGAGGTCCGAGGCCTGCAAGTAGCGAAGTCGGGTGGTGAGGCCGGGGGTATCTTACGCCGCTGCCTTCGGCAGGACACCTAAGCCCCGTCCACCTCAAACCCTGCCCTCCCAACACTGCACACACACTAACCTAACGCCCGGGTTAAGCCGACGAGGCGGAGACTCCGGAGCGAGTCACCAGACTTTCCGGCATTTCAACAGGCCTCTCCCTCTTCCTCCAGATCTAAGACGTCGGCTTGGACCCTTGCACCCCCCCACTTCGTCTACGAGAACTGTATCCCCCCCCCCCCCCCCGCAGAAGTCCCTCCAATCTACACCCACAGACTCTGACAATAGTAGCCGAGTTACATGACCCGCCTCCCACAACGAGATCTAATCTGGACAGCATCCTCTCTCTCGAGGATCCAGTGGATGCGACACTGGCGCAACTACATGCTGCGGCCAAGGGGAGCTCGGCCGCGCCCATGCGTCTTTTGGATCTGCCCTTGCCTCCTGGTGCCATTTTTTTTCCACCCCTCTACGAGAACACTGGTTTATCTCCTTCCACCCCTACAGTACCTGCACCCCCCCCAACAACCCTGGTCCCCTCCTTGTCAGCCACCCTGAGCGCGTCCTCCCTCTCACCTGCCCGATCCTTCTGGTACCCCCTATCGCCACCCCAGGATCCGCCGTGAGACCCCAGACAGGCTGGGAGGTGTTACTATGGAAAATAAAGCGCCCCCTCCTGGCCCGAACACAAAAGCCCACCAAGAAACTGCTCACCCTCTTGAGCCCACGACATTCCCCTAACTGCCGTGATCCACGCCTCCGGTCCCGCTTGACCGACTCGACCTCGCAATCTCCGCTGAGGTCGACTCAGGCAATGTTCCCTCTAAGGTGTGCGCGTATGCGCGCGCGCACGCGTTGTGAAACCCGCGCACACAGCAAAATAAAATGCGCACAGGCTCAAGCGTATCATGAGTCACGACAGTAAATGAAGTAATTTCAAAAATGTACCGTCACACAAGGTCTGACCATTTGCATCAACATGCTCTATAGTCGCTCTTTTAAGTATTAACCCCTTCCGCCCGACTTCATTTGGACATGCTCATGCGAATTAAAAGTTACCTGAATGATGACGGATGTATTAATCAGAGTTTATTTGGAATGGGCAAATGCTAAAGGGAAAAATCATAATCATACTTAAATGAAAGGCACTTTCATTTAATGTTTTGATTATATTTCATTTTATTCTTATTTTGTGAATGAATAAAATCGTGTATTAATCTTGATAATCTATTTTAAATTGCTAAATGCTAAAAATTGTTTTGAAAAATGATAACTAAAATAGTAATTTTCAATTAATGTTATTTTTTCTTTATTTTGTTGAATTTTATTTTATTCATATTTTACAATGGATAAAATGTTTCCTTAAGAATATACAGGGTGTCCCATAAGTCCGGCATCATAGGAGAAATTCATATTTTTCTCTTTCTACAGGCCATAATGTCTGTGAACAAGGAAGAACGAATCCAGATAATTCTACTGATAGGAAATCGGAGTCAAAGAGAGGCCGCTGCTGAATTTAACAGACTGCATCCAGACCGCGAGCCAATAACACAGAGTTGTGTTAGCAGACTTGTTGCAAAGTCTCTCTGACTCCGATTTCCTGAGTAGAATTATCTGGATTCGTTCTTCCTTGCTCACAGACATTATGGCCTGTAGAAAGAGAAAAATATGAATTATGGTTTGTAGAAATAGAAAAAATATGAATTTCTCCTATGATGCCGGACTTATGGGACACCCTGTATAATATTGTAAACAGTTTTTTAATATCCATTTAATAGTACCGTAATGATCAAGCATCACCTTATGGAAATAATATTTATTAAGTATTTAATATTTATATATATTTCATTTTGAAGATAATAGCGCTCAGAAAAGTTTGCACAATTTTTCACCATGAATCTAAATGTATGCACAACGAAAATTTCTTGCGCACACAGACTAAAAAAAAATTAGAGTGAACGTTGGACTCGAGTGACCGACCGATTCCTTCTCTGGAGAACGGCAGATAGCCAGCCATGCCCCTGACCCATCCTTCGCCTTCGCGAACCCCCTAGCGCCTACACCTTTACCCATCCCCCATCATCAATAATGATGGACCCCCACCCCGAAAACTACAATAGTGCATTGGAACTGCAGAGAATATTCGCGAACTACGAAGGTCTTAATTCCTTGATTGCCTCTTCCCGTCCGGTGTGTGTGTCTCTGTCTCTAGGAGCTAATCCTGTGGACCAGGGCCATGCCTTGCCCTACTGTATATTCCTATATCACCACCCCGTCTCCTATCTGCACTCGAAGCGGGGCTGCCATTCTCGTACACCACGTAGTCCCCCACACACACACACACTATCCGATCCCCGTTACAGGTGATTGCTACCCGACTTTCCCTGGATAGACAGTACACAGTCTGCTCAATATGCCTCCCTCCCCACACTCAAGTCTCTCGTGATGACCTGGTGGAGGTGGTACAACAACTCCCCGTGCCCTTTCTATTACTGGGCGATTTCAATAGTCGCCACCCCTTGTTGGGAGAGAGACACTCCACGTATATGGCCCCGACCCTGATTACTCTCATGACCGAGCTCTCCTACATTCTACCATGCCACCAGCTGCACTCCATCCCGTACAGACCTGTCCTTCGTCTCGACTGATGCCCTCCTAGATTTCACATGGCAAGTCCTTCAAGGGGGACTATGAAAGTGACCATTTCCCTTTTCAACTCACGCTGAATTGGCCCGACCACACTGTTTGGGTACCGGAAAAATGGATTACTGCCGAAGCTAATTGGTCCCGCTTCCACGACAATACATCTACAACCCTTACGACTGCCCACTTCCCATCCTCCGACGAGTGCATCACATATTTTGAGTCAGTCGTTGTAGCGGCTGCGTGCACTAATATCCCACGATCCTCCGCTTACCCCCGCACCCGACGGGGGTACCATGGTGAACCTCAGGGTGCCCGGAGGCCAGACGCGCCAAGAAGAAGGCTACTCGACGCTTCAACCGTATGCAACTCCCCATCCATCGCATGGAGATGCAGCGGGCCAGGGCCATCGCCCGCCGTACAATGAAGAAAGCACGCCGAGGTTCTTGGCCTGCCTTTGTGTCTGTCGTCACCACCACACCTTCGGCTACCATCTGGAAGAAGGTATGGAGTGTCGAGAGCCAACATGTCCCCTCCCAACCCCCGGTCCTCCGGACTAACGACGGACTTTTATACGAGCACAAATCGGTGGCAAACCACTTAGCATCTAACTTCGCCGCCGTTTCTTCCTCCGCGGACAGTTCCCTCGTACCAGCCCCTAACAATAGCTCCTCTTCCCCGTCCCTAGACAACACCTACAATCGGTTGTTCACCATCCGTGAACTACAGGCGGCACTGGCAAAGTCTTCGAAAAAAATGGTCGCTACGCGCCTATCCTTCTTCCTTGAAAATAGTGATTCCTTCACGGCTACCCACTCGAGCTTCAGACATTTTCGCTCCACCACTAATCCCCTCCTGCTCCTCAACCGAGATATACAGAATGCCTTCGACAGTGGACAGTTCGTCCTATCAAGTTTTTTTGACATACAGAAGGCCTACGACACTACCCGTCGGACAATAATCTTCAGTCAGCTCCAAAATCTGGGCCTCGTCGGAGCCCTGCCGACCTTCATCAGGGGCTTGCTTCTCCTCCCGAACCTTTAAAGTTCAGGTGGGTTCAATCCTCTCAGTCACCTTCGTGCAGGAGGACGGGGTCCCACAGGGAAGCATCCTCAGTGTTCTATGCTTTTCCATAGTTATGAACAGTCTCGAAATGCCTTCCACCCACCATCCGTTCTTCCATCTACGCGGATGACCTTGCGATCTACTTCGCAGGGCGGGAGCCATCCGTCGTTCAACGGCAAATTCAGCTTGCCATCTACCGGGTGGAAGGGTAGGCGACGTCGGTGGGGTTCCGTCTCCACCCCCAAAACCACGTGTATGCTCTTCAGCAGAAGAAGACCCTCAACCCTTCCTGTCACGTTATACGGCAATCTTCTTCAGGTGGTATCCTCCACGCGATTTCTGGGTATGACTCTGGACCGACGGCTCAACTGGGTTCCCCCATCTCAAACAACTGAAGCAATCCTTCCAACGTTCCCTCGCTCTCCTAGATCACCTCTCCCACACCACATGGGGCGCAGACCGACGAGCTCTGTTTTGCCTTTACACTTCCATGGTTCAGTCGAAGCTGGACTATGGCAGTGTAGTATATGGTTCAGCCTCCAACGCTAGCCTCCGTATCTTGGACCCAGTACTTAATAGGGGTCTCCCCCTCACCACCGGTGCCTTCCGCTCTTCCCCAGCCTCAAAGTGGAATGCAATTACCTCCCTCTCGCCCTCCGACGAGGTCTGCTCCTAATGAGGACATACCTCCGTGCACAGAGACTACCCTCTTCGCTTCTGTGCGCGGCGATTTCTGAACTCCCACCCCAGGGACGGAGCTGGCACTTCACTGAAGCGGTCCACTCTTTCCTGAGCCTTTCCAACATGCCGGCCACCCCCCCTCAATTATCCCCATCTCGTACAGCATCTACCCTCTCTGGCTCCTGCCCTTTCAAGTTTTGCCGAGACCTGTGTACCCTACCAAAGACTACCACGGTCGCTACGGTACACAGGTCACACTTCCGAGAACACGCAACCCAACACCCGGACACAGTCCCCATTTATACAGATTGTTCCCGCTCAGAGGTTGGTACGGCCGCCTCAGTGGTGATACTGGCCCAGTCGCTTTCTCGACGCGTCAGCCTGCCCCGCGAGGCCTCGGTTTTCTCGGCCACCTATAACAAACTCCACAAAATCAAACCGCAATTAGGATACTGCGCCTCCTCATTCCGGTAGGTCCCGCCATAAAGAAGTGATTTTAGCCCGTCTCCGCCTAGGACACGCACACATTACACAGTCACCTTATCGCTAAATCGCCAGCCTTGCTCTGCCCTACCACTATCACCGTCGTACATCTCCTGGTCGAATGCCCAAACCTGTCCGCTTTTCGTCGCAGGTGTTTTCCCTCTCTTGTCCAGAATTTCCATACCCGAGCGTCTACAATCCATACTCGCTGAAGGCCCCCATTTTTCAGCGGAAGCGATTTTTCGTTTCCTCACTCATTTCCATCTGCTTCGTCGTATCTAAGGCCATACCCCTCCTACCACCTATCCAACAACTGAACCTTACTCACTCCCCTAGTCTACCATCCCCAACCCAGTGACACCACCCACCCAGTCTCACCGAGATATGTACCACTTTTCCCAGGTACAAATCGGCGGTAAACTAAAGAAGGAAAAAAATAGTAAGGATGTATGTATAAGACATTTATGGAATCGGGGAAGAAAGATATAGTGGAGAGTTGAAGGCGGAGATTGACTGGGCTTGTCAGCCATGATAATAGGTACACTTGAAAATGGTATTCATAGTAATGACTACTGGAATCGAAAATTTGATGTAGAGCGAAACCATTTCCTTTCATTGTAGTGAAAAAAATGTATAACAAAGGCAAAATATATTCGTCAGAAGGTCATTTGCCTCGTATGGTGATATGTAAATAAGAAAAATATTCAGAACTTTTTACAACTCTATTTTGATTGTTTGGCAAGCTCCGCATCATAAAGTAAAAAGTTTGAATTTTCTTTTTTTTATGGTGACTATAAGTAGAAAGGCTTTTTTCTTGTAGCTTGCAGAAGCATTTTGTTAATAAGTTGTACGGATTCATACTTAACTGAAATAAGACTAGTAAATCATCGATTTGCAGGTGATGATATCGTCGTGACGCAGTCGAGCGTGGTGGGCGTGGCTGTGGCTGTTACAGTCGTCATCTTAATTCTCATAGCTCTCGTCGGACTGCTGGCCGTGCGTCACAAGCGGTTGGCGCAATCCTTCTCCGCCTTTGCTAATTCGCACTATGACCGATCACAGGGAACCACTCGCATCACCACGGACCATAATTTAGGTAAATGAACCGAAATCAATTCTTGGATCATTCAATAGTATTTCGAAATTTGGTTTTCACGTGAACATGTGTTATCCTTTGTGTATAACGGTTGAGAACTTTCAGAATCT
This sequence comes from Bathynomus jamesi, assembly GCA_023014485.1. NCBI lineage: Eukaryota > Metazoa > Arthropoda > Malacostraca > Isopoda > Cirolanidae > Bathynomus > Bathynomus jamesi. The sequence goes on along the minus strand of JAJOZX010003930.1, from coordinate 412,179 downwards.
GGTATGCTTACCAGGATTCCCGTAAGTGGTTATGATTTTTTCGTATTCATAGTGGAGTCATACTTCTGTAACAAATGTTAAATGCAAGAGAATTAATTTCCCTTCAGCGGGATAAAACCATCTTTCCATAATGCTCTTAGTATGGTGGAAAGGAATGTCAGAGGGAAAAGAAATGTGTAGATGTTTCCGAATATAGAATTCACTAATGGTCGGTATACTGAACTTTTTAATTTTTGCACACACACGTACAAGGATCATTGAAAGAATTTAAACCCTCTTAACTGTTATCGACGAGTTATATCGTCTATCGGTGCGTATAAAAGTGACGCGCAACGGGTTAAATCCTTACTTTTTTTTTTTTTCATTATGTGCAAAATCTTATGAATAATTAAGTGGAAACCCATTGCATTGCAACCGCCCCATAATTTTGTTTTGCCATGTAAGATATGATGTTACCACCATCCTACTGCTATTAACATCGTTTCTCGCATTAACGCTTTATCTCCTTTTACAGACGACGATGATGATTCTCCGATGATTCGTGGATTTTCTGACGATGAGCCCTTGGTGATAGCTTGATACAAGACGGTCGTTCTCTCTCGGAAGAGAAGTTTAGCCGGAGTTCCAGTTTATCTTATTTAAAAGCGTGAAAATAAAATTTGCTTTTGTGGAAAACGATGCAACCTGTTTGTTCAGAAGGTGTTTCCACTAATTTTAAAAATGTTGAGAATTCGGGTTTTAAATTTTTAGAGTTTGATTCCCGTATATATATATATATTTTTTAAAATTATTTTAGTATACACTGATTCCTATTACCAATGTGATTTTAATGTATAATAAGCTTATGGTAAACGGATGTGCTAACACGTGGACAAATGTTTAGATAAAGATTTTGCACTTGCATTATGTTTTTTTTTGTTTTTAGTGCAATGTGGCAGTTCTGGTTTTTGCCTGATTATTTAACAGAACATCATGTTCGTAGGTAATGTTTGTTTATGTCCCAGTAAACATTTCGCAATCCATTTTTTTTTTTTAATATTTTGAATACATGCACTATGTGGTGTTATTGTCTTTATATCAATGTATGTATATTATGTTATGCTATGCTATAGACTTATCCATATGCAGTAGATATACTTGACTTTTTGATTCTCAACTGGTATAATTATGAATCTCGCAATATTATCAAAACTACTGGGTTACCCGTTTAACCCCCCCCCTTTTTCCTCTCAAAACTTAGACATAAAAGTCCATTGTGCAATGTTTCTAATACATTTCGAGTAATGGTTCAGAATTTGCGTGATACATGATATGCAATATTTTTTTTGGAATGCTAATTAATTCATTTAGCCATAGGTACAGCTTTCATAGTCAGAACTATTGTAAATAAATATTTTAAAAATATTTCTTTCAATCCGCGCCTATCCTTCTTCCTTGAAAATAGTGATTCCCACTCGGGTTTCAGACAATTTTGCTCCACCACTGCCCCTCCTGCTCCTCAGCCGAGACATACAGAATGCCTTCAACAGTGGACAGTTCGTCCTATCAAGTTTTTTTTGACATACAGAAGGCCTACACCACCACCCGTCGGACTGTAACTGTAGTCTAAGAAGCTGCACTAGTTAGAAAAGACTCGAGATCATCCTTTCAATCACCAGGTTACGAGTCAACAAGCTTACAGCACACCCGAACGTGCTTGAGTGAACTTTGAAAAGAAGGGGACGCTTAAATATACAGGGTGTACATAAAGTCAGGATCTATTTTTGTGTAGCACTTGGAAATTATATGGAATTCAATCATAAAATGATAAAGTGGTAACATTTATTAAATAATTAAGAGTAGGATTCGACGTGACGGCGGCGTGACGCCCATCAGTATCCCTGCACAGCTCAAATCGTTCCGCAGCATTTCTAAACACATTCTGGAGCATTTGCGGGGTTAGGTTATCTGCAGCAGTTCGTATACGTAAGTTTTCAAGACTTGTAATCTTCGTCTGATAGACGTGCGATTTGATAAAGCCCCATGCAAAGAAATCTAAAGGGGTTAAATCTGGTGATCTCGCTGGCCAAGGTCTGTTGCTTCCGCGTCCGATCCAGCGATTTGGAAAACGTCCATTTAGATAATCCTGAACAATTTTGGCAGTGACAAGGAGCACCATCATGTTGATAGACGACGGTACTAACAATCCTATCCCCGTCGTCTATCAACATGATGGTGCTCCTTGTCACTATGCCAAAATTGTTCAAGATTATCTAAAGACGTTTTCCAAATCGCTGGATCGGACGCGGAAGCAACAGACCTTGGCCAGCGAGATCACCAGATTTAACCCCTTTAGATTTCTTTGCATGGGGCTTTATCAAATCGCACGTCTATCAGACGAAGATTACGTCTTGAAAACTTACGTACACGTATACGAACTGCTGCAGATAACATAACCCCGCAAATGCTCCAGAATGTGTTTAGAAATGCTGCGGAACGATTTGAGCTGTGCAGGGATACTGATGGGCGTCACGTCGAATCCTACTCTTAATTATTTAATAAATGTTACCACTATCATTTTATGATTGAATTCCATATAATTTCCAAGTGCTTCACCAAAATAGATCCTGACTTTATGTACACCCTGTATAATTAACATCTCGTGAGGTAAATGGAATTAAAAAATAGACGTCTCATGCGAATCATGGAGTGACTGTTGTGAATCTGGTGGAGACATGAATAGTAGAATCATCAGCACAGGAGAGGATAGGAGAGGATAGGAGAGGATAGGAGAGGATAGGACAGGAAGCGTAAAAATACCATTATTAAATAAAAGTGTGTGTGTGAAACAGGAGAGAGAACGGAGTGATACCACTATTAACAGCTTTAGAAGAACAGTGGCCATCTACAACCGCAGCTATAGATCGGCCAGAAAGGAAATCGGAGATGGGAGATGGTGAGAAGGTGTTTAAGAACCTTCCTATTAAGGAAAGATTAAAAAACTTCAGAAAGGCAAGAAATCAAAGCAATTGGATGATAGTTGGAGGGTTGAGAGCGTCACCCCTCTTTGGGATAGGCTGAATGAAAGCGAACTTTCAGCAGGAAGGAAAAGTATCAGATGAAAAACAAAGACAAGATTGTTTGCCTTGGCAAGGTGCCAGCACAGAAGCACAGTTCTTGAGAACAATAGGAAGGACCCCATCGGTAGCGTACGCCTTCCTAGAGTTGAGTCCAAATACGGCAGAAAGAACATCTTTGGAAGAGATTCTATTTTCGGATATAATTCATGGAGGAACAGCACTAGAATCGTTCAGGGTTGAGTTTTAGCGAAGAGTTCAGTTTTATCAGGAGAAGAGATGGCAACTGAGTTATCAGAATGGAAGAGTAGGGAAAGAAGTAAAGTTGTAGTTGTTGTTGTTGTTGTTGTTGTTGTTGTTGTTGTTGTTCTTGGCTAGGTGCCAGAAAGAGCGAGAAGAATTAGAATTAGATAGGTTTTTCCCATTTTTGTCTGATGAAGAAATTTTTGGCGAGTCGAAGAACAGATTTTGTAGGACTCCGAGCAGAAATATAAGCTAAGTGAGAGTCGGAAGTTGAATGGCGACGATACCTGCTGAAAGCGTCTTCTCTTTTGCGGATAGCATTGAAACAAGCAAAGTTAAAAATTTTTGCATTAGTAGTAGGAACAGAATTTGGAATGTATGTTTCCATGCCCAAGAGAATTACCTCCCTGATGTGCGCAGCGCACTCGGAGGGGCTCCGAAAGCAGTAATAATTCCATGGGAAATCATAGTACTACTACCAATCAGCAGCGCTAAAGTGCCTCCTCTTGGGAGGCTCCAAAGGTTGAACTGGAGCGATAGGACAGTAAACAGATAAGTGTGTTGGCGGAGGAGCCCAACAGAGAAAAAGGTTTGACAGGGTAAGAAGAAGGCTGAGTAGCGAGAAATAAATCCAGAATGTTGGGCCTATCTCCAAGGCGATCGTGGATATGAATAGGGTGTTGTACAATCTGCTCTAGGTCATTCAGCATAGAGTTGTAATTTAGTTCACCAGGGATGTCAGTGAAAAAGAATGAAAGCCCAAGGTGGTGAACATTGAAATCTAAAATGGAGAGTTCAGCGAAAGGAGATTAGGATAGAATATTATCCACTTTAAAAGTGAGATAGTCAAAGAGTTTTGGATAGTCAGTAGAATTAGGAAGCTTCAAGTTCGGGAATACGAAGGCAAGATTGATTGTGCCAGTAGCTGTGTGAATATCTAGTGCACGCAAAGTGATATTTTCTTAAGTGGTGAAAGTATGACATATGCCAGGAAAGTTAAACAAAGCAAATTATTCTTACTCCATTAGTTCCATTTGAAAAAAATAAATTTCGGTACTCATCTATACCTTTGAAACAAGACACACTGTTTTCCTCAAAATTCTTACAGCCACCTCCCGATATCCCCTGCGGCCGCTCTTACGAGCACCTATCAGTGGACATACATAACGAGTGATGGACCCATCCCCGGAGTAACGGAAACTACTCTTCTTCCCTCTTATATAGTCAAAACCACCACGCCTCCCTCTCCTTCACAAGTAAATGTTTCGCTCACCAATCTTTATATACCAATCTTTATATACAAAGTAATGAAAAAAGTTACTTGAGTAAAAGTACTGTTACTCTGAGAAAAACTTACTCAAGTAAAAGTAGTACTCTTTCTTCACATTACTTCAAGTAAAAGTAACTAGTTTATAAAGTACTAAAGTACTCAGAGTAAAAAGTACCTTTGCAATATTTTTTTTAAGAGTTAAAACATACAGTAGTGACAATACTGTACTCAACAAATGATTCACCAGGCTGCTGCCCGTAGTCTGTAGACAAAAAGATAATAATAATAACAAACCAGGTATACTCGGCACTTCATTTTAATGGATGCTCCCATAACTGCTTTGCATGTGAACATCTCATTCAGATATGGCCAAGGAGAATCGTTTTCGGCAATGCTGTTGAAGATACGGGTCATGAAACTAATATATCGCTCACGCTGGGACTGCATTCACTGCACAAAAGAAAAACGCGCGGAGATCTGGCAGGAAGAGATGCTTTGCTGCGAGTGACTGCCCGCCGTGCCCGAGAACACAGCGTGCGCTCAATGCTGAATTCTGATTGGCTGGAAACGTCGTGCGCTCTATGCTGAGTTTTGATTGGCTGGGAAGATATTCAAAATATCACATTTACCACCGACTCTGCTGAGACGGTCGGAATAAAGTAACAAAGCAAGAGTATTGATAATTCTCAGAAATGTTACTCGAGTAAAAGTACCCAGAGGAAAAGTTACTACCAAGTAACTAATTTATTAAAAAAAATCGTTTGAGCTCGGTAACGAAGTCATTTTACTTCATTACCGTCCACCTCTGGAAATGGATAACACATTTCTACAATATTGCAAGATTTGCAACAATGCAACCGATGAATTAAATAAAGGCAATTAGACAAGATCTTTGGCAATTTCTCTCTGATTTTAACTGCCCGAATTGGAAAGAAGATAACTCTTATTGCAAGTGTCAAACAACTAAATGGAGTAAAACGTTTCTCTGAAAGGTGTATAACGGAAATAAATTCGTTTATGGTTTATAAAACAGATTCTGAAGAAACACCAAAAGAAAAAAATATAAATAATGAACAGAAAGAAACAGGAAAAGGAGACGAAGAAAAGAAGCAGATACAAACATGTCGGATGTCGGTATACCAACACACAAAGAGGGCGAAAAAACAATTTTAACAAAAGCACTAAAAGAAACACGCTCACAATAATAGACCGAGGTTGTTTCCAAAAAAGGAACTGAAACGAACAACAAAAACAAAAGCCCCAATTAATAATGTGGAAAGAACTGTATGCAAATACTATGCAAAGGGCATTTGCAGATTACAGGAAGGACAGTGTTTATATGAGCACCGCACCATGTGTAATTTCTGTTATAATAACGGTCACTATAAATTTGCCGACAGCTGCAAATTTTATCACCCCACCATTTGCAAGTACTGTATTATGCAAGGCAGGGGGGGGGGGGATATAGTAAGAAGTGCTATCATCGCCTCCCAACAAAACTCAAATGACAATAGGAAAAACGGCAAGAAACCGATGAATACAAACGACGAACCAAATTTTCTCGACATCGCAGCCACAATACGGATACAAAGTTTCATACGGCACATACAGTCGACACAGCTGAGAATCACGGATCCGAGGAGTTATCAAGCGAGAGATTACCAGAAAAGGTAACCGAAAATTGAGCTTTCTTGAAGGACCATAGGAATACAAAACACGCGACATTGAAAGAAATTGAATTTGGAATACTCGAATGACAATGCAAAACAGGAAACAAATATAGTCCTGGCAAATAGTAAAAGGGCTGCCATCGAACCACATGATAAACACTTCATACCTGAAAGAATTTATGGAAGAAACAGGGACTGACATCGCTTGCCTCACACAAATACATCTTAAAGACTGTCAAGGAGACAGTAAAACCTGCGAATACTGCATTGATAAAACAGAAATAAAAATCTACGGTTACAATATTGTTATTTTATTTTATTTATTTGTCGGGTTCAAAATCCCAGCTGAGCCGTGAACGGCCAAATTCTAAAGGGCCAGTTCTACCTGAAGCCCAAGTTAAGCTAAATTAAACTTTACGGATTTGAGATCCTATTAGGTCCTACCTCAGGGTAACCTCAGGGTTGCTGACTCGATGCGGGCCTACCTTAGACCTTAGTTACACGAATTTAATGTAAACAAAAAGGGTACTATTTATGGTCTTCTTTCTCAACCTTGCAACAACAACGCAACCTGGACTATTGCACGGTGCAACAATCTTGTATCTAAACAACCAAACTGAATTGCAAGAGAGCTCTCTACAAGACCACACCCTGTACGTACGACATCCCACAAACGAGTAGAAAGAACGCGCAGCGCCCTAAAATGATGCCAACAGTGTGACCAAACAATGATGCCACAAGAGCTAAAAAATGCTAGCTCTAAATTAAGTTAATTTTTCACTAACCTTACAATTATGAGATGGATATATATACACCTTAACTTAATATATACAAGCAATGCTGCATCAATCAGCTTAGTCATCATATCGCCTTGGGACAACAATGGTTCTTCCTCTTCTAGATTTTCTAACACTCCCCACCGAAGAGGCATTGTTGTCATTACCTTCTGCAAGGTTAGCCAAGCCTTCTCCATGAGGCTGGAATTCAAATGTTTCATCTTGACTATCTGTGTTTTTGCTGATTTCTAAAGCATAGAGTTTTTGTATAGGTCTCTTTAACTTTCCTCCTGAAGTATTTACCAGTGCAGACCTAACTAAATTGTCTTTGCCAACAAACAACTCTTCAATTATGCCAAGCTTCCAGCATTGCCTTGGTCTTTCATCCCCAATCATTACCACGTCTCCCACCTTGATACAATTTGTATTGGAGCCCTTTACCTTGCCTGATGGGTAATAATTGAGTTCTGGCAAGTATTCCATCTGCCACCTCTTCCATAACTGATCTTGTAGCTCTTCAAGTACCTGAACCGTTTGGTTAACTCTCCTTGAGTGCTCTGAATAGGCTGCAAGTCTTCTGGCACACTGGGGCTTGATGTTAATCGTTTACCACAAAGAAAATGATTTGGTGTCAATGGCTCTGCATCCTGCATACTGTTGTAAACAAAAGTGATAGGCCTACTGTTCACCATTGCTTCTACTTCACATAAAACTGCAGAATTCTTCTTTGCTCAAATGAGCATTAGCTAAAAGTTTCTTTAATGGACACTTTACACTTCTCACTAGCCTTTCCCAAAATCCTCCCCACCATGGTGCTCTCTCAACAATAAACTCCCACTGTACCCCTTGGTGTGAAAAGTAGGATTGGAATCCTTCCTCTTTCAGCAAGGACCAAACTTCTTGGAGTTCCTTTGCAGCCTTTTTGAAGGTTTTTGCATTATCCGATATGATTTTATTTGGGAAACCCCTTCTGTTCACAAACCTTTTAAAGGCCAAAAGAAATACATCGCTACTTAAGTTGCTTACCAACTCCAAATGGATTGCTCTGGTGGTAGCACAGGTGAAAAGACATATATAACCTTTGTTAGACTCCCCTCGCTCATACACATAGACTGGCCCTGCAAAGTCTACTCCCACTACATCAAATGGGGCAGTATAGACACACCGTTCTCTTGGAAGTGGAGCCACCTTTTCATAATAAGGCTTTGCACTCCAACGCTTGCAAACCACACATTTATGCAAGACCTTTTTCACTACTTGTCTAATTTTGGGAATCCAAAATTGTTGTCTAATCTCTATTATCACTTCTCTAACTCCCGCATGTAACAGCTTATGATGAGTATCCAGGATCAAAAGGCCCACAAAGTGCCCCCCAGAAGGTAGCAAAATTGGATGTCTTTTCTCCTCTGGAAGCCCAGAAAACTGTAGTCTACCTCCTACTCTCAATAAATCCTGATCCAAAAACACATCCAAACCCATGAGCGCAGAATGTGTTGGTAGAACCTGTAATGGATGGCTGGTGAGCAATTCTCTCTCTTCACCAAATTTTTCCTTCTGCATATATACCACCCAGTATTTCCTGGCTTGCTGAATCTCATTACTGTTCAGAATTCCTTCCCTTCTTGTTTCTCCCTTAATGTTGTTGGTAAATCTATATACCCATGCTGTCACTCTTAACAATCTTTTCACTGCTAATGTCCTCAAGCCTCAATATGGGGTCCTGCTGCATAACTTGACAACTGTTCACAGCGCATTTTCTCCCCTCACTCACCCATGCTTCTTCAGCCTGGCATTCTCCTACAATGGGCTGATTAGAAGGCCAGTTTTTACTTCCAAGTTTAACCACTCTGGCCCATTCCACCACAAACTTGACTGTGAAAGATCTTTCACTGAAATTCCTCGTGTTGGTAAATCAGCGGGGTTTTGGATGCCTGGACAATGCTTCCATTGCTTGGGATCTGTGTGCGCTTGAATTTCCTCCACCCTATTGGCAACAAATGGTTTCCATTTCCTTGCCTGACTTCTTAACCAGTGCCAAACTATAGTGGAGTCTGTCCAATAATAGCTTGGAATTTCATAGAGGGCCAAAGACTTTCGCACTGTAATTGCAAGCCGACTAGCAATAACGGCACCCATCAATTCCAACCTTGGAACAGAAAGCCTTTTCAAAGGTGCTACTCTGCTCTTTGCAGCAACCAACCTGCAACTTACTTCCTCTTGCAATGCGCCTCTTATATAAATACAAGTTGCATAGGCTTCCTCACTTGCATCACAAAAGATGTGCAGCTCCAAATTGTCTGGACTATTGTTCAACTCTCCAAAGTACCATCTTGGGATTTCAATGTCTCCAAGATGTGCCAATTCTTTGAACCAATATTTCCACCTTACCACCATATGATCAGGTAACTCTTGGTCCCAACCAAGTCCAATTTCCCAGAGGCTCTGAAACCAAATTTTTGACTTTATCACAAATGGAGCCAGGAATCCAAGAGGATCAAAGACCTTTGAAGCCAAACTAAGAGCTGTACGTTTTGTCCACCTTGTCTCATTCTCAGCCAGCTCTACTAAAGATTTCCCATTGAAGGTAAACAAATCATCATCTTGCTGCCAAACAATGCCTAGCACCTTTGCGTCTATTGCCCACAACTCCTTAATACCAGAATCCTCAATACTTTCTGCTGCATCAGGTACTACACAGGAATGACTCATAAACTCTTGTAATTGCGAATGATTGGTCTGCCATTTTCTAAGCTCCATGCCAGCCTCCCTCATTATAGCTCTAGCCTCCATGAATATCTGTTTAGCCATTTCTGTATTATCCACGGAACACAGCAAATCATCAACATAAAAATTTTTCCTTATGTGTTCAATAGTGTTAGGATAGACTTCAGAATATTTCTTAAAATGGTACTGCATAGTAGCTGCCAACAGAAATGGACTAGAGCTGAGGCCAAACAACACTGACTTCATTCTATATGCTTGAACCTTAGGTTCATTTTCCAACAAGTCTTTCGTATCCACCCACAGATACCTTACTGCATCTCTGTCCTCTGGTTTTAACTTTATCCGCAAAAAGGCTTGCTTCACATCTGCAGTCAATGCTACTCTACCAAACCTGAATCTCAGTAACAAGGAAAATAAATCTGCATTTAAATTTGGCCCAGCATCCAAACAGTCATTCAAGGACACACCACCTTTGTCCTTGGCTGAGCCATCAAAAACTACCCTCAGTTTGGTGGTAGTTTTGTCTCGCCGTACCACTGCATGGTGTGGCAGATAATGTGCCTCCTGGCTCACCAGCTCACCTTGCACCCTTTCAGCATAGCCCTCCCTTACATAACTTAGGATGGCCTCATTGTATTCAATTAACAACTCCTCATTTTTTCTTAGCCTGTACAATGAAGTCTCCAACCTCCGATTAGCTAGCTGAAGGTTTGAACCGGGTTTGCAAGAATCCTTCCATGGTAGGCCAACTTCATAGCAACCATCTCTAAACCCAATCCCTTTTTCAAATTGCTCTAAAACATCATTGTTCACTGTACTTGCCTGTTGTCCTTTATGCCAATAGATTCAAGTTCCCAAAACGCTTTCAAATGCCTTTCCAGACCATGGCTGTTCTCCTCAATCTTAACAAAAAGAGCCTTAACTTCCATTTCATTGCAATAACTACCATGTAGCATCCAGCCTAGCTTACTTTCAATAGCTACCGGGCCTTGAGATGTACGGACAATATTACCAGTGATGAAGTCCCAATAATAGTCAGCTCCAATCAAAAGACTAATATCTTCTGTTCCTCAAACTTATTATTGCCCAAATTAATTCCTTTAACTTGCAATTCTTGGACACATGCCATATCTAAACAAGTAGTGACTGGAGCACAAAGTTCCTCAATCTCTACAGCTTGGACCTTGATAGTGGGACTTTGCGGTAACAACCCTTTAACCAGAACTTCTACCTTCTTAAATTTGGTTCGGTTTTGAACGGAACCCCCAAACCCAGAAATTCTTAAATTTTCCCTCTTAAGTTCTTTAAACTTCAATTTTCTGGAAATTCTGGTCTTAATAAAACTACACTGGCTACCACTATCAAACAACACTCTTACAGTAGCTTCTCCCTCATTCCCAATTAATAAGGCTGCAGTTGTTTGCAATAATCCCCCTTTACTTTTACTCCCTTGCATAGCAGTGGCATGTGCCACTGATGTCTCTACTTCTGGGGTAGGCCTACTAAGTGTGTTTCACACAATAATGGCTGATGCCTACCATGACATTTTTTGCACAAAATTTTAAACTTACAAAACCTTGCTCTATGACCTTTCAAAAAACATTTAAAACATGCTGTGGACTTAGTTACCCTGTCCTTTCTCTCCTCAAAGGGTAAGCCTCAGCCACCTCACATTTATATGACTTGTGGTTGCCTTCGCAAAATATGCATTCCTTGATTCCCTTTAATTTATTCTCAGAGGAGCATGTAGAGCTGACACTGTACCTGGGCTATTCCTTTTTGTGGAAACTTTGGTGCTGTGCCTGCCTTTGTCCCCTTGTTTACCATCCCACTGTGCAAACTCAACTCCCTCTCGTCTTGCTAATTCTGTGCCTAAAAGACTTAACATCTGCTGAAGGGGGATGTACACATGTTCTGCAGAGTGTCCCCTACTTAATTCAAGCAAAATTGAGCTAGGCAATTTAGACTCCAGTGTAGGAACCAACATTATACCATACTTTCCATTCCTACACCCAAGTTGTCCAGGGACCTAGTTCTAATTTCAAATTCATCATATAACTGCCGTAACTCCTTGACACTATTAGGATTATTAACAGGAGGTATAGCTAAAAGTGCACGGAGGTGGCTTTTAATTAAGATCTCTGGCTTACCAAACCGTTTCTTTAATATATCCCAAGCCACATTATAATTAGCCTCTGTTAATGCTAATCCTGCTATAGTCTTTGCTGCCTCCCCTTCCAAGAGGGACCGCAAATAATTAAACTTCTCCACGGCACTTAACACTTGACTAGAATGAACTGCTGATTGAAAACTGTCTGCCCATCCTTGCCATTCCTGAATACTCCCAGAAAATGTTTTGAGTACAAGCCTCGGTAATTGAACTACAGATCTGTTAACCTTAACTTCACATCATAGTCAGACCTGGTCTCTAACTGTACTGAGCTGCTAAACTCTTTTGCTCGGAGGCCTACTTTAATTATATCATCAATAATCTCTTCAAAGTAAATTATGTTATTTTCTATTTCATCCTCTTCTATAAGAGCCTCAATTTTAACATTTACCTCACTTAGAGCAACCTTTTTAGTTTCTAATATGGAAAGCTGCGCAGTCACTAAGCGTAAATCCTCTTGCTCTATGGCAGAATCTATAGTGGCAATGACCTTTGTAATTAGACCTTTGTAGGCGCTTCTCCTTTTTATAAATTTGTTCAATTCAGATGCACTCATCTTCAATGCAAACAATTGGGCTCAATACCAAATGAGCTGAATTGGCAGAAATACTTAACCAAACTGATCAAACGCAAATTTTACTTTCAAATAAACTGAATTGCTGGTGGGGTACTAACCAACACCAGTATGGAATACCAAATTTTCCACCCAAGTAACTGGCGCACTTCTGCAACCTTCGCCTACGAATAATAAACCAAATTAACCAAACCGGTAAAATGTAGGCCAAAAACAACGACAGACGACTGGCCAAGTTTCGCAATTGGGCAAACTTTCTACCCTGGGACCTTAATTCAATAATAACCCAAAATTAACCAAACCGGTAAAATGTAGGCCAAAACAACGACAGACGACTGGCCAAGTTTCGCAATTGGGCGACCAAACTTTTACCCTGGGACCTTAATCAATAATAACCCGTCTAGGCCTAACTTGGGCTACAATTTGCACAATCAGAACTTTGCCGAAAAATAGTCACTGACTCAGTCTTGGGGTAGAATCCGGTTCTGAAGGACCATGTTATTTTATTTATTTGTTGGGTTCAAAATCCCAGCTGAGCCGTGAACGGCCAAATTCTAAAGGGCCAGTTCTACCTAAGCCCAAGTTAAGCTAAATTAAAACTTACGGATTTGAGATCCTATTAGGTCCTACCTCAGGGTTGCTGACTCGATGCGGGCCTACCTTAGACCTTAGTTACATGAATTTAGTAAACAAAAGGGTACTATTTATGGTCTTCTTTCTCAACCTTGCAACAACAACGCAACCTGGACTATTGCACGATGCAACAATCTTGTATCTAAACAACCAAACTGAATTGCAAGAGAGCTCTCTATCAAGACCACACCCTGTACGTACGACATCCACAAACGAGTAGAAAGACGCGCAGCGCCCCAAAATGATGCCAACAGTGTGACCAAACAATGATGCCACAAGAGCTAAAAATGCTAGCTCTAAATTAAGTTAATTTTTCACTAACCTTACAATTATGAGATGGATATATATACACCTTAACTTAATATATACAAGCAATGCTGCATCAATCAGCTTAGTCATCATATCGCCTTGGGACAACAATGGTTCTTCCTCTTCTAGATTTTCTAACAAATATACTACGAACTGATAGAACAAAGACGAAAAGGTAGCTGTGCTATATAGATCGAACAGCTACGTGGAACTTTTAGCAGTAAAAATTGAAAACAGCAACAAACACTTTATTTCAGACTCAACAGGTACAAACATTATACAAGTGGTTCATAGAAGCTTAAGAGATAGTTGTCTGGAGCACTGACTATGTAGGCCAGTGAAACACTATGAATAATGAACATACAGTTGCCTATGCCACTGCTTCCAGATTCGAGAGCTATAAAATATATTGGAGATCAGTCCACTAACCATGGCTTCTATTATCTTATTAACTGACTCACCAAGCCTAGTGATAAATCTAAATACAAAATAGCGTATGACACTGGCACTATTAGGCCTTTATTGACTATAAACAGCATACTGACACTAGAAGGAGCACCATTTATAAATATACGAGTTTTTAATAAACTCCTAAAATTATTATTATTATTATTATTTGCAACATACAGTTTTCTCATATTATACATCCTGTAGTTCCACCACAAATGAGCTGTATACATTGGAGTACAGAAAGTTTTGAACAAGATCAACTTAACATCTAATGTACACACATGAAATTTTCTAATCAAAGTATTTCCCTGAGCATATACTGTAATTGTCTACATTGCCTTAGAATATCAGTCATCTGAAAGACTATTAGTATTACGAGTAGTTAGTATGTGGCCAAGATACTTAGTCTGGGTTACTTCTGACAGCACCATACCATTCAATTGAAATTTAGGAAATTTTATATATTTGTATATATGGGAGCGAATAGTGGAGAGTAGGTTGAGAGACGAAGCGGAAGTGTCAGTGGAACAGTTTGGATTTATGCCGGGAAGGAGAACGACAGATGCAGTTTTTGCATTGAAACAGTTGGCAGAGAGGTACAGAGAGGGGCAGAAGGCGTTGCACATGGTTTTTATTGACTTGGAGAAGGCATATGATAGGATACCACGGCAGGAAGTTTGGAGATGCTTAAGGGAAAAGATGGTACCGGAGAAGTATGTTAAACTGATCAAAGGGATGTACAGGGGAGTAACAACTAAGGTGAGGAGTAGCGTGGGTGTGTCAGAGAGCTTTGGGGTGGAAGTTGGTCTGCACCAAGGATCAGCTTTAAGCCCCTTCCTTTTCAATGTGGTATTCGATGTGTTGACGGACAGGATTAGAGGGGAGGCGCCGTGGTGCATGATGTATGCAGACGATGTTGTGTTGAGTGGGGAGACGAAAGAGGAGGTGGAGCAGCAGTTGGAAAATTGGAGAGAGGCGTTGGAAAGTAGGGGGATTAGAATTAGCCGAAAGAAGACCGAATATATGAGATGTGATGTGCAGCAGGACCGAGGAGGGGAAGTGACATTGAGTGGAGAGCGTGTTAAGACGGTGGAGTATTTTAAATAATTGGGGGTCAACAGTGGATGCAGAGGGGGGAGCAGAGAGAGAGAGAGAGATAAACTGTAGAATACAGTTGGGGTGGAAGAACTGGAGAGACGTATCAGGGGTGCTCTGTGATAAGAGGGTCCCAGTGAAACTGAAGGGAAAGGTATTCAAAACAGTGGTGAGGCCGGCAATGTTGTATGGAATGGAGACTGTGCCAATGAAGAAGAGCAATGAAAGAAAAATCGATGTGGCTGAAATGAAGATGTTGAGATGGATGTGTGGAGTGACGAGGAGGGATAGGGTCAGAAATGAGCATATAAGAGGAACAGTGAAGGTGGCGGAAGCATCTAAGAAGGTGCAGGAGGCCAGGCTGAGGTGGTATGGACACGTCAGGAGAAGAGAGGAGTATGTGGGGCGCAGAGTGCTGGAGATGGAGTTGCCGGGACGGAGAAGAGGAGGAAGACCGAAGACGAGATGGAGGGACTGTGTGGTGGCGGACATCAGGGAGAAGGACTTGGAGGAGGACGTGGTATACGACAGAGGAGAGTGGAGAAGACGAACCAAAAACAGCGACCCCATGTAAAGATGGGATAATAAGCTGCGGAAGAAGAAGTAGGTCTTGGTTTTCATAATCATAATACAGGGTTCATAGCGAATCTTGCCAAGTGATTTCCCTGACTTTCATTTCATTTTTTTGTATTTTAAACGTCCTCCTCCATCCCCTTACACACACACACACACACACACCACACACCACACACACACACACACACACACCTTATTTTCCCTTTTTTTTTAAATCTCATACGTTTACTTCATTTTATTTTAAAAAATACGAAAACTATAGCCGAAACATAATACACAACACCATACGAAAATAAAAATGCTCTTTTAGACAGTGAAAACTTTGATCCTAAATTACATTTTACTTGGACAATGCATGGGGATAAACAATGATAGTACAGTATGATTATGGATATTAAACAGGCCAAACTCATTCAAGCAGAACTACTTTCACTTTTACGCGGGTTTTATATTTGTCTTTTCTTCAGCAATTGTTGCAGCTCTTTCTCAGCCATTTCTTCATGGCCATTTCTTCATTTCTTCCTTGGCTGGTCAAGAAATTTGGGTACCTATTGTGTACACAAAAACCATTTGATAGTTCTGGTAAGGCAAGTGGTGCCATTTCCTTACAGACTGTTGATTCCACAGACTATCATAAAACTTACTACTTCAGAATTTTTGAAGAAAATTATCTAAACAGTCTACCGTAGCCTATGGTTGTTTAGAATCAGATTAATTCCTGACCACCATCCAATTTTTTCTGTTTTCCCTGAAATTTCGCAACAAAACTCAATTTTCCCCGACTTTCCCTGACCATTTTCCAATCCCCTGACCTTCCCAGATCGCTATGAACCCTGTAATACAACTTTTAGTAGGATTATATTTTATGTCATTATTCTCCCCATGCCTTTCACAAACTTTCAGAAGTGTGCCGAGTCTTTTTACAAATGGAGAAATAAGAACTAGACCATTGCATACATCAGATGATTAACAATCATTGTACCAAGATGGCAGCCTATTTCACAAGTGTTCGGTACAATAGATAGATTATCCATATAAACATTGAATAAGTAAGGGATAATATTCCTCCCTGCCTGACACTACTGGTTACAAAGAATGGCTCTGAACCGACTTAACTTGATACTAATAGTCACCTACGGTCTGAACACTCCAACTGCAAAATTTACTGAAGCCATTGCCGACATCAGAAACCTAATAAAGTTCTTAAATACCTCAAGTCCCCAACCCCGAATATAATATTCTGCGGCGATTTTAATTTTCCACTTATAAAATACAAAAGGATGGGAAGAAATGTGTATATACACGAAGACAAGGGAGGCACAAAAGAAGATCAAGAACAAGCAAAAATGTTGATAGCTCTAACAAATGAATTTATGTTAACACAGGAGATAACAGCTAATAGCAGAAAAAATAACTGCTTGAATCTGGTATTCACGAATAACACTAACTTAATCAATGATATAAAACTAACACCAACAAATATCTCGGACCACAACATTAGCGAGGTAGCAACTAACATGGAGAGAGCACTAAAATAAAATACTCATACTGAATAAAGAAGCAAATTTATGATTTTTAACCTAAACTCTAAGACTATAAATTAAGAACAAATCAGGTCCTATGAGGCACAAATAGAGTGGAAACCAGTCTTAGAGGATAAAACAACCGAAGAAATGCTAGTAAGCTTGGAAGAAAAGACGCTGGAAATTTTAGAAAAATATGTTCCGAAAGTACAGCCAAAGGGAAAGAGGAACTATTTTGAGAGGGAAGAGCGAACACTATTCTGCAAAAGAAGGAAAATATATACGAAGTTAATTAATTGCACAGACGACACCAGAAATTGCGGTGAAAGCAATAACAGATAACCCAAAATATAAGGTTGTAACATATATTCTGCTCGATTTTTTAGTTCATTCAGAACAAAAATTAAATGACTGACAAATTAATCATCAATATAATTCCCTTCTTTGTCTATAACCTCCTCCCACCTGTAGAAAAGTTTTTTATGCCACGTTCGAAGAAATCCCTTGGTTTCGAGTTAAAAAAAGCGATCACTTCGTTTTCGATAACTTCCCTGGATTGCAACTTTTGTCCATCCAGGTGGTGTTGCAGACTTCTGAATAAATGGTAGTCTGAAGGTGCGATGTCCGGAGAATAAGGTGGATGAGGCATTTTTTCCCAACCAAATGCCTCCAATTGGGCAGTGGTGATTCGAGCAGTGTGAGGGCGCGTGTTATCCTGGTGGAATAAGACAACTCTGCGATTAATTAATGCAGGACGTTTTTCTTGTAATACCATCTTCAATCGTTGGAGTTGTTGGCAGTAGACTTCAGCTGTGATTGGTTATCTGGCCTTGCATATCCACCAAACGCATAGCAAAATTTTCTTTGGATGGGGTCCATTCCTTGGCTGAGGTTCGGACTTTGTTTCACGGCCAAGCCACTGATGTCGACGCTTAATATTGTTATAGAGGACCCATTTTTCATCCCCATTGACGATTCGATTAAAAAACGGTGCCTGCAGTTGCCGAGAATGCAGTTATGTGCAAATATCGATTCGATGTTGAAGATTCGCTTGTGACAAATCATACGGAACCCATTTTCCAACCTTCACTACTTTTCCTAAGAGCTTCAAATGACGATGAATGGTCATATGGCTAACGCCGATTTGCAGGCCAAGTTCTCTTACAGTTACCGTTGGGTTTTCCTCCACTGTTGCTTTCAGCAACTCTTCATCTAACTCATTTGGTCAGTCTGTTCATTGATAATCTTTCAGACTGAAGTCTCCATTTCTGAACTTCTCAAACCATCTTCCACACATCCATTCGCTCACATCATTTCCATAAACTCTCTGAATGTTTCTTGCGGATTTACTAGCGTTAGATCCTTTATGGAACTCATACAGCATCACATGTCGAATATGCTCTTTCGTGGGCTCCATGTTTTTTCAATTACTGTAATATCGTAGGGGTGGCGTTGTAACTGTATGAAAAACATCAGAGAAAATATTCATTAGCCTAAGCCTACACTAGCCTAAGTCATTCTGTATGGTGATAAAGCATGTGCGAACCTGTCGCCGTGTGTATTTTGCAACATTTCTAAAACTATTTCACATTATCTTGAGGTTATTCTATTATCTATCGTCCGTTTTCTAATCAAGTAGGACTTATATTACAACCTGATATATCAGATATAATAGGTCCTACATACTCTGTTCCAAAACCATACTGCCTCCTCTCTCCACAATCCTAACTTTCATCTACAAATTTTAGTCATGATGACATCATACATTGCTATCTTACATCAACACAAGAACTAAGTTAGTTGAAACAATATTACATAATACATTTGCTTTGCAAAATGAAAAAAAATGCGCGCCACTATCGCACCCTTAAGAAATTAAAATAATGACCTAACGAACGATCTAAAAGAAATATCTGAATAACTGAGCTCAATATGAATCAGCTTTCAGTACCCCATAAAAAGAGAGCAGTACCTGACAGAAATACCTTTTTTGAAGAGGAATTAAATGGAGAGCGTATAACTAATTTTGAATTTATCCCAGAAGATATAGCGAGAGCGATAGGACAAATGAAATCACACACGGCTGCAGGTCCAGACAAATGGAATGCTTTGTTGATTAAAAATTAAGAACGAAATAACTACACCCCTTTAATATATATGGAGAAGACCCCTGGACAAAAAAAAATACCGAGCATACTAAAAAGAGTGAACTATAAACCGGTGTCACTGAAATCAAATCTCACCAAAATATTTGAAAGAATAGTTAGGGAGAAAATATATGACTTTCTGGAGACACAGGAAAGATTCAATGAGAACCAACAGGCTGATTGGTTTCGAGTTTTTCAATGCCAACAGGCTGATTGGTTTCGAGTTTTTCAACGCCAACAGGCTGATTGGTTTCGAGTTTTTCAACGCCAACAGGCTGATTGGTTTCGAGTTTTTCAACGCCAACAGGCTGATTGGTTTCGAGTTTTTCAACGCCAACAGGCTGATTGGTTTCGAGTTTTTCAACGCCAACAGGCTGATTGGTTTCGAGTTTTTCAACGCCAACAGGCTGATTGGTTTCGAGTTTTTCAACGCCAACAGGCTGATTGGTTTCGAGTTTTTCAACGCCAACAGGCTGATTGGTTTCGAGTTTTTCAACGCCAACAGGCTGATTGGTTTCGAGTTTTTCAACGCCAACAGGCTGATTGGTTTCGAGTTTTTCAACGCCAACAGGCTGATTGGTTTCGAGTTTTTCAACGCCAACAGGCTGATTGGTTTCGAGTTTTTCAACGCCAACAGGCTGATTGGTTTCGAGTTTTTCAACGCCAACAGGCTGATTGGTTTCGAGTTTTTCAACGCCAACAGGCTGATTGGTTTCGAGTTTTTCAACGCCAACAGGCTGATTGGTTTCGAGTTTTTCAACGCCAACAGGCTGATTGGTTTCAAGTTTTTCAACGCCAACAGGCTGATTGGTTTCGAGTTTTTCAACGCCAACAGGCTGATTGGTTTCGAGTTTTTCAACGCCAACAGCTGATTGGTTTCGAGTTTTTCAACGCCAACAGGCTGATTGGTTTCGAGTTTTTCAACGCCAACAGGCTGATTGGTTTCGAGTTTTTCAACGCCAACAGGCTGATTGGTTTCGAGTTTTTCAACGCCAACAGGCTGATTGGTTTCGAGTTTTTCAACGCCAACAGGCTGATTGATTTCGAGTTTTTCAACGCCAACAGGCTGATTGATTTCGAGTTTTTCAACGCCAACAGGCTGATTGATTTCGAGTTCAACGCCAACTGGCTGATTTCGAGTTCTCTCTCTCTCTCTCTCTCTCTCTCTACCCGGCAGGGGGTATAAAGGTTATGCACATTTCTTCTTGGTGTTGTAAACTTTATACTAGGGGTGTGACAGCCCTCCGGTCCCGAGTCGTGGGATTCTAGAGAAATTGGCTGCCAGTTCCTTTAGGTTCTCTCTCTCTTTCGGGAGGGCGGGTGAAGTCTGTTGTACAATCCTGTTCCGTGGGTTACTAGGACCCCATTCCATCCCTACTCTGTCCTTTCAGCTTAGGTTAAGGGTGTTCTCCTCTGACTGACAAAGAAAAACCTTTTCTTTTAATATTAAGTCTTTTTCTCTACTTTTACTACAAGGACACTACAGCTACCTCATGCGTGGGAAGAGAGGCTTTGAAACCTCTATAAATAACACCATTTAACGCTCGTAGGTCGTGAGAGACTGGGATGGAGGGGTCCCAGGCGTAGGGGCGCGATGAATGGAGTGTGGCTAATGCCCGTAAAGCCCATTCCTAACGCGTAATGGCCCTGACCAGCCCCCCTGCGACTGTTCTTCGGTAACCAATTGATGGTGCTTGGCTGTACTGCTCTGAGGTGAGAGCGCTTTACCGCCCAGCTGGCTGCCAGGTCAGCGGAAAGTCTCGGGTGTAGCCTCTGGGTCTGGTGGGATATCCCTTGAACACTGGATTCCAAGAGCAAGAGTCTGGACGCTTGTGAGTGACTAGTAAGACTTAGTAAGGCGCTGCATCTTGCTGTCGCTCCTGGCGGGAAATCCGTGACGCCTGAGTCGCGAGTGTTTGTCAGTTGGTAGCTGCGACACGATTGGGACTGTCCGGCCCTGGGGAGACCTTTGGTCGGTGTGGCAGCAGTGAGAAGTGTAGTCTTCTGGAAGGATGAACGTCAATTGCAGGTAGGCGGATGCGGCTTGCGCGTGAAGAATTCACCCCCATCCCCCCCGCTTTTTTTATTTACTGGTGAGAACGTTTTCGATAGTTTTCATTGCTAGAATGCTTTATCTTATTCAGTGTATTCGGAGTTAGAAAAAACAATAAGTTACAATGACTGGACCGCAGAAACTGAAGGCTGAGTGTGCGAGGTGTAGAGTAAAACAGTGGGCGATGAACTTCAAAGCAGCTTGCTTCGAAATCAACCACTCTAGCATGTGCCGCTTTTGCGAAATCGTGCAGTTGTACGAGAAGCTAGAGGAGAGGGTCCGGCGGCTCGAGTCGTCCAGATCGGCTGTCGGAGGCGCGGCGGTCGCTGATCCGGCGGTCGCTGATGCGGCTGCGCTCTCCACCCCGGAGCTTATTGACGGGATAGCTGCCCTGAAAAGGCAATCCAACGGTGGACTGGACAGAGCTCGAGACCGCGGTGAAAGGGTAGAGGTGCAAAATCAGTGTCAGGAATCGCCAGCGACCCACGTGGAATACTCGGAACCGCGACGCAAGGTGGAGGGAAGGGAGGATGCAAAGAAGGGGCCGATAAAGAAAAAGAGTGGGAAGAGGCCGATAAAGAAAAAGGGTGGGAAGGGACCTACTGATGGCCCAAAGAAACCGAAAGAAGTAGCTGCCGGTCGGGGTGGGTCGGGTACTGTAAGTGCGGCTGAATCTACGGGTGGCGATGGGTATCGAAAGGTATCGGGCAAGAAGGCTGCGAAGCCGAAGCCTGAGACCCCGGTTGCCGCTGTCAGGACCTCCAACCGCTTTAGTCTCCTGTGCGCGAAGGAGGAAGACACCATTTTGATTGGAGACTCGCAGATCAGGGGCCAGAAGTTCTTTGCTTCTGCAAACCGGGACAGGAGGAAGGTAAGGTGCTTACCCGGGCGAAGAATGGCGCACTTAAGGAAGGAGTTAGAGAAGCTGCGCGTGGATAGTCGGAGAAGTGCGATCGTTGTACACGCTGGTGGCACGACCTATTCCTCAAAGGCGGTAGGGCAGGTTCGACGGAAGGGATCATCACCGAGATCATGTCTCTTGAGGATGATCTAACACTTAAGACAGAAAGGGGAATGTTGATGGGTATTTTACCGCGGATGAATGCCAGTGACCACGCGCTCAGTAAGGTCATTGGTATCAACGAGAGGGTGCAAGACTTGTGCGTCCCACTGGGCTTGAGGTTTGTTGACCCGTTCGACATGTTTTCGGGTAGATGGGACCTTAACAGAGGGATGGTGTCCACCTCAACGTTAATGGTAAAGGTGTGCCAGGTACGCTGCTTGACCGGCACCTATACCGTATGGTGAGGTCAAGCCCGGGGATTGATGATGGGCCCCCACCGGGGAGATGATGATGTTGAGCCGGTGGCGGACGTACCTTCAACTGAAGGGTGCGTCCATGTACAGGTGGGTGACTCTCCTTCCCCGTTGGAAGGGGCTCAGCCTCCTGTGGAAGTTACCCTCTCATTGGTGAGGGGCTCTTCAACTCCCAACAGCCCTGGCTGTTCGGGAAACGGGACATGCTAGGGAGGTCAGAATAGGGAAGGCTCTCTCAGTGCAGTGCTTTTTAATGCTAGGTCGATAAGGAATAAGTTCTGCGAGCTACGAGCGCTCTTAGCATCAGAATACCAGGATATCGTTGCTATCACCGAGTCCTGGATTCATACTGATCGTAGGGACTACGTTGGGGAGTTCGAGATTCCCGGGTACAGAATGTTTCACAAGGACCGCACCAGTGGGGAGGGGGGAGGGATATTAATATACATCAGGGACACGTTGAGTCCGGTTGACGGCCAGTTCCGATCGGAACGGGAGCTACTTGGCGTCGATCTGAACGTGGGAGGGACGAACTATAGGTTAATCTTGGTGTACAGACCTCCGCATCTCCTCCTTGAGGAGGATACAGCACTGTACAATAAACTCCCTAGCTTGCTAGGGACAGGGTGTGTGTAGTTTTAGGAGATTTCAACTATCGCGGCATAAAGTGGGAAGACAGGACTGCTGATGCCGAAGAGAGGAGGCTAGTTGACTTTGCTGATGAGAACTTCCTGACTCAGTGAGTCAACGGGCGTACACGAGGCGAAAGCATTCTAGACTTAGTATTCACGACCGAAGACAACCTCGTCACTGGCCTCACCGTTGACGAATCGTTGATCACGATCGTGATCACGGTCGTGATCACGGTCTGCTTAGGTTCTGTGCGCGCGTCCCTCGGGTGAAGCGTAGTAACTTGAGAGGTAGTAAGCTCGATCTACGGCGGGCGGACTTTGTTAGCCTCCGAGATAGCGTAGGTGAAATGGGGTTCGAGGTGGTCGCGATGTTGACGGAGTGTAGAGTGCATTCCGGGACGAGTTTATGGTGCTGCAGTCTGCTGCCATGCCCTCAAAACCGGTCACCCCCGCTTCAACGCAGCGTAAGTGGTTCAGTCGGGACATCGCTTCGGCTATCCGAAATAGGAAAGCTGCGTATAGGAGGGCGAAGGCCAATCGTTCCCATGAGAACACTGAGGCGTATGTCCACCTGTGTAGGGAAGTGAAGGCGAAGGTTAGGCTAGCGAAACGTAACGAACTCGGGGTGGCAAGCCTCTACAAGGGGAACCCTAAGGAGTTCTTCAGTTATGTTAATAGTAGAAAGCCCATTAGAAGCATGATAAAGGACCCCAGCGGCGCGCTGCGGACCTCCGACGCGGACATCACTAATGTGCTGAATGAATACTTTGCGGGAGTGTTCACAAGGGAGGACACCCGCGTCATCCCCGAGCCAGGCGTGAGGCACGAAAGTGCTGGCCTGGATAGTGTTCGGTGTACCGCGACAGTCGTTGCCGATAGAATAGACAAACTGAGCGCGTTTAAGGCTCCTGGGCCAGACCAGTTCCAGAGTGTTGCGGGAAGTGCACGACCAGTTGGCTCCCCACCTGGCTACAGTCTTCAACAAATCGTTGGAGACGGGCCAGGTGCTTGGTGACTGGAGGGAAGCCAACGTGACCCCTATCTTTAAGAAAGGGGATCACGAAAGTCCAGGGAACTATAATCCTATTAGTCTCACTTCGGGTGTAGGTAAATTATTAGAGGGGTGTAGTGGTTAGCGTCGCTGACTACGAATCCATCGGCCCCGGGTTCGAAACCCGACGTCAACCGGCGCGCAGCAAAACCCAGCTGTTCATCCTTCCACACAATAAAAAAGGGGTTGATAGATAAATGGGTACCCTAGGTGGCCTAGAGGTTAAGACGCTGGGCTGCTGATGGGGCGTGGTTCGGATTCCACGTTAAACTGTAGGTCTAAGGTGGAGTGAAAAGCTTGACCTTCGTCAGAATGAGCAATTCGGGCGGAAGCTAACCAAAGGATAATAGCGGATAGGATTGTTGACCATTTGGATTCCTACAAGCTGCTTGGGGACTCCCAACATGGGTTCAGACGGCACAGGTCGTGTCTCACCAACCTGCTTGAGTTTTTCCACGTCATGTTGAGTGAATATGATAAGAGTAGGGCGATTGATATAATTTATCTCGACTATCAGAAAGCCTTTGATAAGGTACCTCACCGCCGGCTAATGGCCAAAGTGCGCGCGCTGGGTATCATTGGGGAAGTAGGTAGGTGGATTGAGAACTGGCTGAAGAATAGGCGGCAGAGGGTTGTAATTAAAGGGGCTAGCTCGGGTTGGGCCTCGGTCACTAGCGGAGTTCCTCAGGGTTCCGTTTTGGGGCCACTGTTGTTTATCATTTACATAAATGATATCGACGCTGGCATCGTCAGTAGGATCGCCAAATTCGCTGATGATACCAAACTTGGGGCCAATGTTGGGACGCCCGAAGCGTTCGAGCAACTGCATGCGTACCTACGTAGGATAGGAGAGTGAAACGGCATTTGCCATTTGTCGGACAACTTGGGCAAATGCAAGGTGATGCACATTGGCTACGCCAATCCCAAGTCGGACTACTCCATGTTGGGGAGTAATGCCACTGATTTGGAAAAGGACTTGGGTGTGCTAATTAGCAGCGACCTTAAGTTTACCAAACAGTACGTAGAGGTGGAAAAGAAGGCGCAGAAGCTGTTGGGTTATATCAGGAAGCAATTTCAATGTCGGAACAAGGAGATTGTGCTCTCTCTGTACAATTCCCTGGTTCGGCCGCACCTGGAGTATGCTGTGCAGTTCTGGTCGCCCACCCTCAGGAAAGATATTGAGAGGCTGGAGTGAGTGCAGGCGAGGGGGCACAAAGTTAATCCCTTCAGTTAGGCATATGGGCTACAATCGACGCTTACGCGCCCTGAATTTGTTTTCGCTGGAAACTCTGAGACTGCGCGGTCAACTCATCGAGGTTTACAAGTTCTTACGAGAGTTCAACAATGTCGATTTTAGAAGCATGTTTAGTTTAAATGATAACCCAACTCGCAACAATAGTTGGAAGTTGGATTTGAAACGGTTTAGGACTAGTGTGTGGGGGAATTACTTTACGTATAAGATCTGTGACACGTGGAACAGGCTACCTTCAGAAGTTGTGAACAGTTCTTCTGTGGATCTGTTCAAGAAAAGGTTAGACCCAATCTTGCACACTATTTGAGGGTGTATGAATTTTTCCCTGGCACCCGTTGCCATTGGTACCTCCTTGGTATGGGCCGCAAGGACTTTTGAGGTACTTCTTTTCCTTGTAACTCCTTGTAACTCTCTCTCTCTCTCAGGTTAGGTATACCCCTTTGGGGGGTGAGGCCGTCCCCCTTTTTTTGGCACCCTGGGGTTGGCACTGCGGGTGAGAACCTTGCGGCAGGGGTGTAACACTGGCACTCATTTGATCAACATTGCAATTGCTCTGCACTCGTCCATTTTGTGGGCATACTACTCCTCCACCCTTGCTCTATATCTCGTGGGTGAGTCAGGGAGCAGATTGTGGACCTGAACGTATGCAAAAACATTAATAAAATATCGTTATTGGTTCAAAAGTTATGGCATTTTGCAAATTGACAAACTTTAACCCTTTAAGGACTGAAGATGCCAATTGCTAACGTTTCAAATACACGCATTCATAACTTAACCCTACAAAAAATTCAGGGCTTAAAGGGTTAACTGCATTTTTCTCCATTTTTTAATTTTTGCCCTTGAGCTTGTGGTCCAGAGCGCCTCAATTAAAAACTGGGCCACGGGCAGTAGGTTACCCACTCCTGCTTTAAACTAAAAAAAAATAAAAATCACGTTATCGTCGATTTCTAAATAAAAAATACGTAATCATCGATTTCTGAACTATTTTACACACAAGCTACACTGGATAATCTTTTCGAAAATGCTAACCTAGAATGATGGATCAGATATTTAATACACCTTATTTAGAAAAGTTGGCGGTGACATGAAACCTAACTTTAGTCGGCTCACAAAAAATGAAATAAAAATATCCCTATAATACTGTCCTAAGGAACTGTAAAGATAGTTCTCAACACGAACTAAACCACCTATAACACCACTAATATACAGTAATTGCATAGACTCTAAAGGAAGTCTGTAACGCTCCCTTTATTGGTTACACCAGCAGTACTTTACTAACTAGGCCAAACAATATAGATACAGTTCAAGTGAAATATACTACACTTCATAACAGAACACACATATATACAGTAGATTACCCTACTTCGATACATTTCTACCAAATACTTCCACAATCTTAAATTTGTATTTTTATTTCCATAACTATCCTTACGAGCACAATTTCAGCGTTACATAATATACAGGGTGTCCCAAAAGTCTGGACTCATAGGGAAAATAGCCATAATATTTTTGAAGTGAAACAAACATTTCTAATGTCAGTTTTACATATTTCAGGAAAGAAAATACCCTGATGGCTCAGTATACCAATCAAGAGAAGGTGGAACTGGTATTGCTACATGTTTCCGGAAAAAGCCAGAGGGAGGCACGTCAGTCATTTCAGGAACATGCCTCCCTCTGGCTTTTTCCGGAAACATGTAGCAATACCAGTTCCACCTTCGCTTGATTGATATACTGAGCCATCAGGGTATTTTCTTTCCTGAAATATGTAAAACTGACATTAGAAATGCGTTTGTTTAGGGTTGTCAGATATCCCGGTTTTCGGTCTCTTGTCCCGGCGTCCCGAAAAGACCTCTCGGGACCATCGAATGTCCCGGTTTCACAAAAAAAAAAAATGTAAAAAAAGAATATTGTTAAGACGGATTTTACGATGTCGAACAAAGTTACACGATTGCTTATTTTTAAATATAGGCAAGGTAATATATACATTTGATCAACTGCCTCAATGATCAACTCATTTTGAAACAAAGCAGAGAACGATGCTTACCATTTAGTCAACTAAAAAATGCATTGCCCAAACAGTCGACGTAATTATCAAAGGCGCAATCAGCAAATATATATCAAATATTCACTGCCTAAACAAATACTTCTATTTTACATTCAAGAACTATATTTTTATTCTAACTATAATGTGTGTGTATATATATATATATATATATATATATATATATATATATATATCTATCATGAACCCAAAATTTGGGTTCATAATCAGCCGAGAATTTTATTGTCCCGGTCTGTCCGCCAAAAAATCTGGCAACCCTACATTTGTTTCACTTTAAAAATATGTTTTTTTTCCCTACGAGTCCAGATTTCTGGGACACCCTGTATTTTCAATACCGTTTGTATATTTTAACGAAATAGTATCGGATTTGAGGTCTAAAAATGTTTTCCTTCCTCCGATTGGTCATCCTGTGGAAGAAAAGGAACATGGTCCCTAACTAGACAAGTCATAATAATTGAACCCATCGTGATCCGAATACACGTCGGGTAGAGGCGTGCAGGGAACTACCGGCCCCGCTTCCCTAGATGAAAACTTCTGTAAATATTTTTCCGTCACTAATCCATAAGGATTTTAGAGAGTTCAGCCCTTTGAAAATAATTAATGTCGAGTTGAAAGCTTGGATATTGACACTTAATATAATAAAATTAAATGCAATCGCTCTAAAAGCAGTAATCATTCTCTTATCTAAAACAATACTATAATTAAACGATGAGAATGAAAACTTAAAATGTCAGGAAATTCGAAAAACAACAACGCAGTTATTATTACACTAAATCTGAAAGATCTTAAAGTAGTTCTAATAATTATATATTTAAAGTTTCCTTCATACTGTAATACTTCGTTAATGTAAAAAAATAAATGGGTTTGTTGTTGTTGTTGTTGTTAGTACCTAGCTAATTCGCTGAGGTTTCTAATGGTAGTCAAGCATTTGAATATATTATTTACAAAATAATATGAATGTTATTCATACTAATACAGTATTTGTTATTAATCTCGTTATTTTTCTTATCATCGCCGTTAATATTTTAGCTGGTATTAATGTTACTATAATCATTATACTGTTATTAGTATTGATAAAAGCCGTGACTGGTTTAGCAAAAGAACCAATAAAAGTCCTTGGAAAAATAAAAGGACAAAAAAAATTCCCAACATACACATTTCAATTAAATTAAGCACTGTCAGAGAATTGACTTCCTAATGTTCCTACAAGATGTAATAAATCCATTAGTGTATTTTATTGGTATGAATGCAATTTGCAAATTTGCAGATGTATTATTATTATCTTTTGAAGGTGAAGATGCTGCAAAAAGGAAGGGACTTTTTTATTTTTCTAGTCCATTAATTAACTGATTATTGTCGTGCGGAATTTTTTTTCCCTTAAACTTTCGCACGCTCGACTTTAACCACAGATCAACTTTGTTTTTATGATGGAATCATTGATTGAGGTCAAAATTTCCTATTACAGGATTACGAGTGACGACGAAATTATCAATCTGTTTTATTTCACTGTACCCATAAAAGATTAAATTTAAATATAACAAATGTATCCTACACGTAAAGACAAAATACATAATATGTTATGAAATTTAGATATGAAAGTTTAGCTAAACATATTTAAGAAATAGTGTTGCGGGTGTGGATGTATACAAGTTTTTTGTATACTGTGAATGTTAGAAATATATTGTCTTCGTTGTTGTGGCATACTCCACACGTATATATAAAATAAGAAGGAAATCAGTTTATATTAATATAACATTAACGTTCCAAAGTTTTCTTTCTGTATCAATTTCATGCTTAACTTCGAAACAATAAGCCCCCTTCCACAACGCAAATGACGTCTAATATTCGGCTACAAGAGTCGCAGGAAATGATTTGTTAAGGCCACAGAGGAAGTGCAAAAATCGTGACTTCATTGAGAATACGAAGGAAAGTTGATAAACAGTTGTGTACTTATTGTTATGCCTATATACTGTATATATATATATATAGCGTAAATGATAGGTGTATCTCTCATGAATTAACAGTATTAAATGCTAGTTGCTATTACCATTTACTTCGTTGCATTAGTTAACAACATTTTCAACATGTAAGCAAAATAGGAAACTGGTATTCTTGAATGCATTTAAATTTTAATTACTAGTTTTCATGACTTTTTTGTCTACCTTCGAACGGAAATATATATATATATATATATATATATATATATATATATACGGTATTATAGTGTGTTCCTTTTGGTATCATTAGTTGAGACGTAATAATGCACTTTTTCATTCGTTTCCCGCGTTTGGGTTAAAGGGGAAAAATGGAAAAACAATAATTTAGCACTTGATATATTAGTATCGTAATTGATTCATAAAACATCATTAAAAGAACTTATAATTTTATAATTCGGTATAGACTATTTACAGCAGTACAGCAGAATATATACACAACCCTATCATTCTGCTCTCTCCCTCATGTTATGATGCATCCGAGTGGATTCAAATACTGCACGAGCGTTCTTAGTGTGTAAAGGTGAACAGCTGAAGCCAGATGTAATCAGACTCTCAAAGTGTTTGTTTTAAATAATTTTAATCAAGTGCCTTATAATATAAACTTGAACAACGTGAAACGAAAGGTCTATACATAAATTAATATCATTACCTTCAAATCAACTAAAATTTAATTTTAAAAATTTCATTACTAATGTTTTTTTAAACAATTAAAATAATGAAAACGCAGGTATTAAGCAAAGTTCTTAAGTTCTTACTGGGATACAGTGTTTTTAAGCATATTTTGAATTGTTTAACAAAATCCTATATATAATTTTAATTTGCCTCATACTCTATTCATTTCTTTTTTCTTTAATGATACCTTCTAAGAAGACAATGAGACGTCAATCTATTAGGCTTATTTTTATATTCATAATTCGTTCGTGCATTATTATTATACGAGGCGACGAGGCAACATCAGAAAATGGAAATTTAACAGATAAAATGAACCCGTTGGTCACTATGGAAGAAAATACATCGGAGAGTATCGATAAGATGATATTTGTTAAATCAAGATTTTCTTTCAATTTAACTCACGTAAGTATTTCTTAAATTTTAGATATAACCTAATATTAATGATCAATCAAGATGGCCAGAAACTGGCAGCACAGAGCTCGGGCCAACTAACGCGGCCCAATGCTCTAGCACCATCGAAGTTCGAACCCCCGACCTCAGTGTCTTCGCTTCGCTTTTAGGGAAACGGTGTTACCCACTGAGCTACGGACGCTGACTAATTGGAGCCTAAAATAAAATAAGAAAAAGTCAAAATAAAAAAAAAACAGAAAAGCTTTTAAATTAAAGAAATAGCAAGATTTCAAAGAATGAAGAAAAATAAAATTGCCATATAGTTTTAAAATTTGGAATTTACATATCCCCTGGGGAACACGAGGAATGAGAATTGTCCCATCGTCTTCCTCGTGCGTATCATAAAAGGTACAGGACCCCCGAGGAGGAGGAGGTTATATCCTCCGCCTCCCTCGTGCGTAAAAGAGTTGGAGATTGGGCTGGGATCCCATCTCTGGAAAAATATTTATCCACGAGTCGGGGTTTCAGTAAATACTAAAAATTAAAGTGAATAACTGCGTAATGAATAGGTGCACGAGCATGGTTGAATTATTAACATTAACCCAAATGGATCCCTTTGTTACGCAGTATTTTAAGAATATATTTAAACGCAGTTGTACATTTTCAATTATTTATGTAAATAATAATAATAGCAGTAGAAACTCGGGAATGCCATTTAGGTTGTAAACAAAATCTGAACTGGAATGATTTTATTAAAGAAACTGTTCACTATTCTGGAAACCATTTTTTAATTTTTCTCAGTTCCCAAACATTTGTCGCAACGCTTTAACACGAATTAATAAATAGCCATTCTTTCCTGACAGAATCGTGGACAATTCACCAGAATTTTGTCGTAAAACTAGGACTTCAGCCTGACTTACTCCAATTAATTCAATTTGGTTTCATACATTTACACACGTTAATATCTCTGGATGTAAAGTAACATCTTTTACCATTCCAGCGTCAACTTTTATAAAATAGTGGAAGAGTATCTCCAAGTCCGTCAAGTGAGCACGGGTCGCTCACATTTATAACATTCTTAGTAATTTCATTTATAGAGTTCAGCTTTTATCATTTTTTTTCTTACTTTATATCTCACCCTTAATAAATAATAAACTTATACAAATCTCTTAAAGTCCAGAATCTGATCAAAATTTATAAACGAGGAATTTTCTAAAAATTATATTTTCAAGCGGACGAAATCTAAACACTTTTTTTTTTTTTACCATAACATGGTGTTTACTGTATCCTCACTGAGGTTGTCTTTTCTCGATACCACCTACGCATATACAAATATAGCATACAAGTATATGGAAGAACCTTAATTCACTTAAATTCGAAATACATTTAACATATTTCGGCGCACGTCATAGTATTTATCAATGTAATAATAATTACATTACTTAAAACTAAAGATCACGCAGACAGTAATCAACCAAAGCATGAGTGGAACTGTCCGTACATGCGGACAAGACATATTCAGTAACGAAATATATTTATCTATCTTAAGTTTAAAATGAAAACGGGCTAGAAATTTATGCAGATTTATAAAGAACAAACCAACATTCCTCATAAAGGAACTCAAAGGAAGATACCGCCCGTCAAGTAGAATCAAATCCTATACAAGCTCTTCCTGCGACTCGTGCAGAACAATTTAAAAGATAAGTCAATGCAGATGCAGATGAAAGGAATCGTTTTATTGCACTATACTATTGTTTAACTTGAACTGCGTTTGAAAGAAAAAATATCTACAAAAGAAATCTTCATTATTCTCCTAATCGCTCCCAAATGCAATTTTGGTACGAAATATGCAAGTTATTTTAAGACATTTTACATTATTAAGTTAACACTTTAACGGATGAAAAATGGATACTGAAGCGATTACATCTTTTCAGACTTTTTTACAAAGTCTATTAATAAAGTTGTTGGTTGAAATCCGAAAAGTCCAATTTTTACAAAGTCTGATTTTTACATACTTCAATGATTTATTCCTACAGAAACTGCATGAGAAATGTTACTGACAAAGTTTTAAGAAAAAATTGAAAGGATTAAAGGAGGGTCCTTTGACCGAATGTCACTCGAAACCAAGTAGAATTTCTCTCCGTCATATTGACGTTGATATCTTTGTTTCTTCTCGTGTAAAATAAGAAATTATTGCGCACTTACACGAATTAAAATAACTTCTTGAAAGTACTAATTACTGTTGAACTAAATGCAGACTCTTCTACTAGGTAGTTCGTTAATTTCAAATAATTAATACATAACAGAAGTAAAATAATGCCTATTATAATAATGTAATGATTGTAAAAAGCCATAAAATAGTAGTTGAAATTCCGACTATGTATCAAAAACATTCGAAAATTAACCTAAACCATAATATTTAGTTGCGTGAATCGAAAATTTAAATTTGGTCATCGATGGCAAAAATATAAATCATACAAAATGTTTACACTATACATATCAACAGGCAAGAAGCAGTTATGATAAACGTATTGCAAATTATTCTCATCATACTCAGAATTATTGAAACTTAAATTTAGTGAATATAAATTTGTATCAAAAGTCGGTGTAATAATAAAATACACAATAATTATTTAGTAAATCACGCTATACCTAATCGACCTTATAAATTTTTTTGCAGTATAGTACAGTAGCATACCTTTCTCAACTACTACAACCTTTTTAGTATGAAATTTATATTTTTTTATGTTAACTCGAATACTTGAAAAGCCTTCATTAATATAAAACCTAGATTTTGCGCGCGCGCGCGCACGCACACACACACACACACACACACACTTTTAAGGAACTTTATGCAACGGCCCAACACATTCTATTCGTCTATCGACATGTCCTGTCCCTGGAACAAATCGGAAACAAGTTTCATATACACAGAATAGTATTCCTTGACGGTGTGTTCCATAATGCAGATGTTCGGCATATGGAAGAATTCTGATGTGCACGTGATTTGTGGCAGCTGTACAACAAAAGCATGCGCAGTCCCAACATTCCTCACACTGAGAAATATCTTTGTCATTAGAACATAAAATTTCGTCACTATTTTACTAATATTTAGTAGAAGTAAAAAAATATAGTTGGTGCTATATTAACTAAAATTCTAAGTTTGTTTCATGTAACAACTTTTTTTCAGTGTGTATACTACCAGAATACAGTATGTACGAAGAGGTGACAACCGAATGAAGCTCGTCAGAGTACTGACCGGAGGAGTATCTATATACAAGGTGTTTCATAACATGTGGGACGCACTTTTAGGATGGATTCAGGACCTGAAAACAATGAAAAAAGTTTATATAAACATATGCCCGAAATCGTTTGTTTCCGAGTTACAGCCCGTTTTGTGTTCCAGCAATTCTTTCCGCAAACTGTTTACAAACACTGCTTGCCGACAATGTTTGCGAGTGTGTACGAGACTTATTTCATTGTATGGCCTTGCCGATTGTAATGTTTCGTACACTCCAGTCTATGATATGTTTCACTATCGTTGAGTGTAGAGCCATCAGTTAGTCAGAGGTGCATCGCGGTGTTTCACTATTCGTATTCGTAACGTCTTACCGTGAATGAGTGCGGTCCAGTGAAAAAAAACCTTAAAAGTTTTTGTGCTAGTCAGTGATAGTGTGCATTTGAAGTGAGAATGGAGGCTTATTCCAACAGAGAAATGGCAGACATGCATCTCGTGTATGGACTTGCCGAGTGTAATGCGGCCGCAGCAAGACGTCTGTATGTGGAAAGGTTTCCGAATCGCCGTCTGCCAGATAAGAGACACCTTTCAGAAGAGAGAGGAGCGTCTTGGTGGATAGAGGATCATTCAACAAGCGAGTTTCAGATGGTAGTAGACCAATCAGCGGCAGAACTGTTGAGTTGGAGGAGCGGATCCTGAATTGCGTGGAGGAACATTCTGGTGTTAGCACCCGAAGAATAGCAGCAGCAGAGGGTGTAAGACACACAACAGTGTGGAGAATTTTGTGGGAACAACAACTTTATCCATATCACATTCAGAGAGTACAAGGCCTTAGTGAAGCTGCTTTCCCACCACGAGAACCTTTTTATACTTGGTTCCTTCAACAATGTGCTCGCGATCCTCTTTTTTTTATCCTCCGTGTTGTTTCCTGATAAGGCTGCCTTCACAAGAAATAGCGTGATCAATTTTCACAACACTCATCACTGGGCCGAAGAGAATCCGCATGCCTTCATCCAGTCAAGGCACCAACAATAATTTAGTATCAATGTATGGGCAGGACTTATTGCCGACAACTTAATGTCATTTTGTTTTGCCGGGAAGATTAACAGAAGAATCCTATTCCAATTTTTTAAGGAATGATTTAAGCGATTTACTAGATGAAGTTCCTCTTGGTGTCCAACGTAGTATGTGGTTTATACATGACGGCGCTCCACCTCATTTTAGTCGAGTAGCCAGAGACTATTTGGATGACCATTTCCCTGATAAATGGATAGGCCGTGGAGGACCCATTGCGTGGTCTGCTCGCTCCCCGGACCTGAATCCACTCTATTTTTACCTGTAAGGTCATCTGAAATCCATCGTTTACATGCTTCGCCAATGTGTAGAACAAGGATGCCAGAAAATCCGAGCAATACCTGGAATGTTTGAACGCGTCAGGCATTCTATGACAAGGCGTGTTCAGGCGTGTATTCAAGCGCAAGGTAGTCATTTTGAACACGTCCTTTAAAGGTAAGGCGGATACTTGCTGGAACACACAACGGGCTGTAACTCGGAAACAAAGCGATTTCGGGCATATGTTTATATAAACTTTTTTCATTGTTTTCAGGTCCTGAATCCATCCTGAAAGTGCGTCCCACGTTATAAAGCACCCTGTATAAAATACTGTAAAGAAGTGTTTATCGGAGTAATTACAGCCGTGAACTTATTGATTTTACTATTTCTAACTTTTTATAGGTAATCTTTGAACAGTATCAAATTGTTTCAGAGCAACCTTTCCGCATCCATCCCAAGGATGAATGCAATACTACAACTGAGCGTGTTTATGGTTTTATGAATGCCCAGCCAACTGCTCATAAGTACGTAACAGTACCTGGTTCAAAATAGTTGACCAAGTTTATACGACCTTTTTTGTTTTTTGCAGGAAGTCTGACATACAGATATTGGATGTAAGAGTGAAGCCTAAAATATAAATGATGGGAGAAAAAGGATATTTTTACCACAAACTATTCTGGAGAACACAAAACACTAATTTATAAAAAAGACATAATTCACCTTGTCACTGCTCGAACCTCTACAATATTACATATAACTTGCCTCCACCAGGGTTCAAACCTACGACCTCTTGAATGGAAGTTTAGGGTGGGAGACAACACGTAAAATGCCTCCGGACGCGAAAGCGTTATGCGTTTCCTCGGTTGTGTTAACGTTTAATCTGTTGTTGTATAGTAGCTAGCGCCCTCACCTTCTATTGAAGGGGTATAGGTTGACCTAGTGGGGACAAGTTTTACATATATGCAAAACTTATCCTCCCAGGAGCTGAACTCGGTTCTGTGACTCGAAGACGCGGCACTGACCATTCTGCTATGGCAGGATAAAAGTTGACAACAGCCCGGCTACACTTCATCACCCGAGGAAACAACGCTTTCGTGTCCAGATTTTTTCTATATATTAACTTTTTGCACTCGAGCTAACGGACAACAGGACTACGTCGTAGTTGATGTCGAAACAACGCTTCCAGTCGATCAGCGAAGTTAAACGATATTGGGTCTGGAAAGTAGTTTTTTTTGCACAGGAAGGAGGGGCCAAGGACGAATGTCCGCAAAAAAATGCCCATTCCATAGAGGAAGAGGAGAGCCAAAATCAAGGTCCAAGGTGGTTGTTGTTGTTTAGCCGATCAGCCCACCCTGATCGAGCAAGCCGGCGGCACGCAGGTAACCGATCGCCCTCTTCGGAGTGGACCAGAGGTTCAGCGCACTAGTGATGTTGTGTTGTGTTGTGTTGTGTTGTGTTCGTTGTTGTGCTAGAGCGGTACAGTCTGTCATAATGTGTTCAATTGTTTGTGGTGTGTCCTGGCACAGGTGGCAGGTGTCGTCTATGGAGTTGTCTAGTCTATGTTTATATGTTAGTAAGTTCGGGTGATGTCCACATCGGAATCGTGCTAAGTTAACTCGATCCGATCTGCTCAGGCTGATCTCTGACCTGTTAATGGGTGGCGGCTTCGCACCTAGGACCGCATTCGGACCGAGTCGTGTCAGTGCTTTGTGGGTTAGGTGTGTGTGTGTGTGTGTGTTTTCTGTACTGTGTGATGTCTGTGGGGCGTGGTATGGAATGGAGTATTTGGTTATAATGTCTCTCTGGTGTTACCTTAATGGTGCGAGGTGTCGGTGCGTGATTGTACATGTAGTGGCAAGGGTGTTGTGGGTTAGTTGTCGCTGCTGCCATGAATTGTGTTCCCCTCATGTCTAAATGTTCCCTAACTTTCGGTATTTTTGTTTCTGTGTGCAGGTGTTCTATTGGTGTTGTTTGAGTGCATCCTGTAATGATACGAAGTGCGTTGTTTTGTATTGTCTGTAAGGTGTTTGTGTGTGTGTTTGAGATAATGGGTGCCCAGCATGGGCTAGCATAGTCCATAACTGAGCGAATATATTGTTTGTATATGAGTGATGTTGTTTCCTGCTGGTGTCCAAAGTTTGTGCCTGTTAGTACCCTAAGCGTGTTAAGTCTTGACGTACATTTGTTTTTAATATCCTGAATGTGGTTTGCAAAAGATAATGATGTGTTGTATGTGACCAAGTATTTTGGTCCTGTGAGTGTGTGGAATGTTGATGTTGTTTAGTGTAAGCTGCGGAATTACCTGGTGTTCTTTTGTGTTGCTTGTAAGCAAGGTGATGGTTGATTTTGTGGGCGCTACTTTGAGTCTATTGTGTGTGAGCCAGTCTT
Organism: Bathynomus jamesi; assembly: GCA_023014485.1. Classification (NCBI taxonomy): domain Eukaryota; kingdom Metazoa; phylum Arthropoda; class Malacostraca; order Isopoda; family Cirolanidae; genus Bathynomus; species Bathynomus jamesi. The sequence continues at coordinate 374,579 of JAJOZX010003930.1, read as the reverse complement.
CTACAGATCTACAGAAGCTAAGGCTAACAAAGACCCTAAGATCCACTCTAAGGTTAGCCCGAGAGAAAGGAAAGAGTAGCGGGTTAAGAGAAGAGAAGAGAATAAGGGGTTAAGTAAGAGCAACACCTATCACTCATGGGTTAACATTCATTCAGAAAAAGAGGAAAAGTGTCTCACCATCATCATCCGCCGGCCACTGCCGACAAGTCAGAAAAATAGTCGGAGAGAATAGGAGAGGGGTGAAAGATGAAAAGAAGTAAAATAAGAACGCTTACAAACCATGCAAACACAGTCTTAACTCACTGTCATACCATGCAAACTACAAACATGCAAGAAGAGAGTTAGAGACATGCAAAAAAAAAAAAAAAAAAAAAAAAAGTAGGTAAAGTTAAACAAGAAGTGGGTTAGTTTACGCTATGAGCTACATCTACATTCGTGTTAGTCTAATTTTTTTTTTTTTTTTTTTTAAATAGTTTTATTGCTGGCATCACACGCTGGCATGTCACAAGCTGGCATTCATCGTCAACAGACTCATCCTCGAGCACCACCACCAGAGCTCCTGTTGTTAACTTTCTTTTTTTAATTTTAAACAACGTTAATATTTTTAAAATGTCTGTCAAGACGGTTCTTAAACATATTAACGCTAGTAGAATGAACGACTGACGCGGGAAGATTATTCCATTTATCAATTACTTTAAACGTAAAGAAGTTTTTAGCGATATTAGTAATGAAACGTCTGCCACGCAACTTAAATCCGTTATTGCGAGTATTACTATTATCGAAAGTGAACAATTTATCAAAATTTACGTTATCGACGTTATTAACGATTTTGAAAACTTCAATAAGCTCCCCCCTTAATCTTCTAGTTGCGAGTGAATACAAGTCTAACTCTTTAATCCTATCTTCATAAGGCTTATTGCGCAATGACGGAATAAGTTTCGTGGCACGACGCTGAACCCTTTCTAACCTATCAATATCCTCACGCAAGTACGGGCACCAAAACTGAACTGCATATTCTAAATGAGGCCTGACTAGGGACTTGTAAAGGGGCAATATAATATCCTTCGATTTAAATTCGAAATTACGCGCTATGAAGCCTAACATCCTATTAGCTTTTGCGCAAGACTCCAGGCACTGGTTCCTAACTTTTAAATCTTTAGTTACGCGTACGCCTAAATCTACTTCCTCGTCAACGCTCGCTAACTCCCTATCATCCATCGTGTACGCGTAATTATTGTTGCGAGAACCTATATGCAAAACTTTACATTTATCTACGTTAAATTGCATCTGCCACTTATCCATCCACTCCATAATCCTATTTACATCGTCTTGGATCCTATTTCTATCGTCCTCGTTAACAACCTTACCGCCTATTTTAGTATCGTCCGCGAATTTTGAAACGTTACTAGTCAATCCTACATCTATGTCGTTAATGTAAATTACGAATAACAATGGGCCTAACACTGAACCCTGTGGGACACCGCTACCTACATCTAACCACCCCGATTCACTACCATTAACTACGACCCTCTGTCTCCTAGCACGAAGCCATTCTTCTAACCAGTTAGCTACCTGACCGCGTATACTGTTTATGTATGTTTGTAGGTTATTTGTAGCGGTGTCGATGTTGTTGTGGGTGGATGTTAGAGTGATGTCATCTGCATATGATGATAAGGTAAGCTTGTTATCTATGGGTGTTGGAATGTCATGCATGTATAAGTTGAACAGTGTTGGTGAGAGAAGAGAGCCTTGAGGGACCCCGTTCGGAAAAAGCTTGTTTTTGGATGACTTGCCATTAAATGTGACATGTGAGTATCTTCCTGAAAGATAGTTGCTCAGCCACCTTTTGGTGTTATTGTGCAGGTTTGTGTTGAGTATTTTGTTTATGAGAGGGAAGCGTGGGATAGCATCAAATGCTTTACTAGTGTCTATTGTTGCTAATAGTGTACGTTGAGCTGGTCGTCTGGAGTTGATGCCATCCATGATGTGCTGCGTGAGGTTAGTGAGTAATGTCGTGGTTGAGTGGTGAAATCTGAATCCATGTTGAGTAGGCGATAGTGGAATGTGTGGGTTAGTGATTTGTAAGATTAGTCTTTCTGTTACTTTGGAAGGTGTGCAATGTGCATAGTAAAGTAATGGGTCTATAGGAAGCTGGTTCTGTTGGATTTTTGTTTGGTTTGAGTAGTGTAATAATTTTACCTTGTTTCCATATGTCAGGAATAACACAGTGTTGGTATGAATATGTGCTGATATTTGTGAGCGCTAGTATTCCTTGTGGGCCCAAGTGTTTAAGGTGTATGTTAGATATGTTGTCTGGTCCAGTAGCCTTCGAATTCTTAATGTTTTTGATGATCTTGGTGGTCTGGTCTGTATTGAAGGGTGTAATGGTCGTGTCGAGTCTGTAGGTTTTCTTGTGTCTGGCTGTTTGTCTGTCTGCATGTTTCTGGTTGTTGTTTCTGTTTAAGTGACTTATCTTTGCGTAGTGATTAACTAAAATGTTAGCTTGTTGTGTGTATGTTGGGATATTATTTTGGCTGCGACAGATAGCCGCGTGTGAGGTGTGAATGCCGCTGTTAGAGTGGGTAATGCCGTTTATAGTCTTGTATAGCCTGGATGTATCTGTGGAGTGGTTTAATGTTATGAATTCCCTGAATGTTTGTTTTTTTTCTTTGAGTTTGTTGTTTATTTCTGTGTTGAGCTGTTGTATCTGCTGTTTTATGGCTTGTGTGTGTGGGGTTTGTGTGTTATATTTGAGGTTGTTACGTTGCCTTATGAGGTGGGCTATTTCTCTAGTGTAATTTGGGTTGTATTTCCTAATGTTGCCCTTCGGTATGTATTTGTTTGCATTATTGATGATCTGATTAAATGTCTTGAGTGTTGTATTGATGTTTATGATGGGTGTGCTGTTTAATGTGGTGAATTGTTCCTCAGTCTGTATTTTGAACTGTTCCCAATCAGCTTTCTTGTAATTTCTGTAAGTGTGCCTAAGGCTGTTGGGGCAGAGTGTAGAATGTGTTGTAATGATGATGGGCAGGTGGTCTGATGACAGTTGTTTTTCTGTTCTCCAGTGTGTATGTGTTGCTAGTGAGGGGGAACAGAACGTTATGTCTGGGGAGGAGTTTGAGTATCCTGCTTGATGTGGTATGTGTGTATGTTCTTCTGTATTGTTAAGAATGAAGAGGCTGTTTAGTTGTGTGGCTATGTTGGCGCCTCTGGTGTTGCTTTGGTTGTGCAGGTACCAACTAGTGTCTTTGGCGTTGAAGTCTCCTCCTAAGATGACATTAGTGAGAGAGGCCAGATTGTGTAACTGTGGATTGTAATTGGCTGGCACCTGAGGTGAACTATCTGGTGGGATGTAAATGTTGATTAGTGTGGTGTTGTGTTTTGCGCGTGTTTTAATGTCCAAGGTTGTCGAGATGCCTAGACACACTGCATTTGAAAGATTGGAGGTCATACACAGGGCGAAAGATGGGCTGAGGAAGGTTGTTCCAGAGTTGGTCGGTTGAGTAGATGAAAGATTGAAAATACTGATTAATTCTCGCGGTTCTCGCGATTAATTCTCGTGGTTCGGATCTCATGTAAAAATGTAGGTCTCTCCATTATATGACCTTAGATATTACGAAGGTTAAACAACCTCAACATTTAATTCAAATCTAGCAATGTAAAAATCCCTCTGGACACAAAGCATTGTGCGTTTCATCGGTTGGTGAAATGTAGAGTTGCTGTTAACCAGTGCCGTGCAGAGAACATTTAAGGGGCAGGGGCTCAGGGCCAAAAAGGGCACCTCTTTGGGGGTCCAGAATAATTTCACAGCCAGGTGGTACATTGTGGTGTGTCTTGAGAGAGGAGTTTTAACGTAGAACTCGTAATTTTATTAGGTATTTTTCAGATATTTTCACATTACAGATTAGTCATACAAATTACTTACTAAATATAGGGAAACGTCTGAATTTCTTTAAGACGTTAGTTAAATGAAGGTGCAATAAACAATAAGAGTACTGTACAATCATATTTTATTGACAAAAATTATAACACAAAAACAGAATGCTTATCGTTTACTAAAATGCAGAGCTCTTCTGATTTTAACAATCACAATACAAAAACATAAATGGTAAGTGATTCAAGCAACAGTGAACATGTATATTACAAGGTAAGCAATACTCTTCTTCCAGAAACACTTAAAACTTTGTATAGCTTTTCCTCAACTCTCTCTCACTGTATCTCTCTCACCCTTCCTTCTCACTGTAGGTCTGTAGCCCTCTATTTCATTGTATTAATTCCTGCACAATCACTGTTACAGAAACAGGAAAAAACCCATAATTTCATTGAACAAGTTTTTTTAACAAACAATTCAGTAGAGTTATGCCATGTGCGTAAATGCTTACAGCTCAGCATTATATAATAAAAATAATTTGCAAAACTGAATTCCATTGTTTCAAACTTTGAAAAGTGCTGGATACCAGAGAATTTCAAATACTGTTCTAATTTTCCTTAGAGAAAAAAAGATGCACTTACTAGAATTTTTACAACAGTAACTTCCTTTGGGTCATGCTCTTTTCATATATGATACATAAAGTTACTGAAAAAAGGGCACTTCTGAGTCATGGAGGGAAAAGTGCAAGTGCTCAAGCCCCTGTGGGTCCCCACCTCTGCACGACCCTGCTGTTAACTCTTATCCTGCTGTAACCATCGCCCGCGTCTCCGAGTCAGAAGGCCCGGGTTCGAATCCTAGTGGGATATAGATCTTGCACATGCAGAAATGGATGGTTATGCTTCTATAGTTCCATGTAATTGTACCCTTTTGTTTGCTAGATAAATCTGAATTAAGTGTTATCCATTAGCTCGAGTGCTGGGAGTTAACAACATAAAATTCCTCTCAATGCGAGTGTTGCAAGTTTTCTCTGGATAGCCTAATGGTCACTGCTTACGTCTCCGACTCAGACGGCCGGTTTCGAATTCTGGTGGGAGATAAATTTTGCGTGTGCATATATATAAGTAACACGTGAATAATATTTATGATGAAAATAACCACGAATGAAAAAGGAAACACAGAATGGTGCTCAAGGATGCCATTAGACGAAAGCGCTTGAACACCATTCTGTGTTTCCTTTTTCCTTCGTGGTTATTTTCATTATATATATATATATATATATATATATATAATGAAAATAACCACGAAGGAAAAAGGAAACACAGAATGGTGTTCAAGCGCTTTCGTCTAATGGCATCCTTGAGCACCATTCTGTGTTTCCTTTTTCCTTCGTGGTTATTTTCCTTATATATATATATATATATATATATATATATATATATATATATATATATATATATAGGGTGTCCCATAAGTCCGGCATCATAGGAAAAATAATAAAAAAAGGCAAAACAAAAGCTTTTATTTACAGAACGTGCTCAATATGTCGACCATTGTTTTCAATACACAAATTCAGACGTGATACCCAGTCAGCAAGCACACGGTGAATGATGTCAGGAGTAATGGTGTTACATGCCCCAATAATGCGCTGCCGCAAATGTTCAACACTTCTAATTTTCTCTGCGTATACCAGCGCTTTCAAGTGGCCCCAGAGATAAAAATCTAGTGGCGTGAGATCCGGGCTTCTAGCTAGCCATTCCACAGGCCCTCGACGTCCTATCCAATGACCAGGGAATTGTTCGTACAGGTATTCCCTTACTTGGGTGCTGTAATGTGCAGGAGCGCCGTCTTGCTGGAACCATGTTGGGAAATTTCCTTCTTCGTTCAAGACACTGGGAAATGCTTCTTCCTTGAGCATACATAGGTAGGTGCCTCCAGTGACATGTTCATCGAAAAAGAGGGGCCTATGATGCGATCCTTCCAAATGACACACCATACCATCACTCGAGATGCACCTTGTTCCTTTGAAGAGGTATACCGGTGAGGGTTGTTTTGAGACCAGTAGCGGGTGTTCTGTCGATTTACCTCACCATTTCCATAAAAAACAGCCTCGTCACTGAACAGAATGGTGGACGGGAAATTGGCATCCCGATCATATGAATTATGGTTTGTAGAAATAGAAAAATATGAATTTCTCCTATGATGCCGGACTTATGGGACACCCTGTATATATATAATTTTAAACAATGCATAATGTCATGTCCCTATGTACGGGACACCAGCTAATCTAACTTAATCTCATCCCCCAAAAAATTGTTTGTAAAATATTTCATCGAGAAAATGTCGACTTAACCCAGTGGATAAAAGCATGTATAGTTTTTAATATCAACCGTCCTATATATATATGGTACTTAAACTAAATCTCCTAAAAATCCTAAGTAAAATAACTATAATTTACTAAATTTAAGCGAGAGAGTAGATTTTCATTAACCCATTTTAAAATATGTAGCATTGTTCAAGATAATACTTTTCATTTCACTCTAATCTTATTAATTTATTAAATTAATTAGGGATTAAGCTGTGCGAACTTACTTAAGCTCGTGTGTATATGTTTCAAATGAGTGAGTCTTGTATCGAAAAGTATTCGTATAATTAATTTTATTTTGTAGTTTTTAATTGCATTTTTTGAAGTTATATTTGATTAAAAAAAAATTTTTTATTATACGCGTAAATGGAAATTCGAAAACTTTTATCCTTTTCTTATTTTTTAGGTTCCTGCGTAATTAGTGTTGTTCTGCAAAAGGCATACAAAAAGCAGAACCTAAAGGTCCCACAAATCAAGTAGACCCTGCATACTGACACACTGGAATTCAAATCATAATTACTAAATGTTTAATAATTTCTTAACTGGACAATTTTTAATTTCAATTTAGGTGTTGGGTATACGGAGAAGCCTTTAATTAAAACTAAGTACTTTCTGTGAAGGTGCCTCATTTCCCCTTAACGAATATCATGAATTTTCTTGACAAATCCCTACCAGGATATTCACCCAGCTACGCAGATTAATATCATTAATTTCGATATAATGTGAAAACAGTCCGTGATTACTAAAATGGTCACTAACACACACAAACTTCAAACCTACGTCACTTAACCCTCTATGAACGGAACTTTTTGCAGGGTCATGTTATGAATGAGTTTGTTTGAACCTTAACATTTCGTAGTAGTCGTTCACAGAAAGTTAATTTTAACACGTAAACGAATATTTCTTATTGTATAAAAATGGAAAATTATTGCATGACCAAAAAAAAATGGATTTCAAATCGACAGTCGCTGCTATGCACCAGGTTCACTTACGCCAGGAACCGGGATTACAGTTCACGAGTACCTCTGGATTACATTAACTTCCCATCTAATAATTTCTATATGCGTTTTTTCTATTATCATATACAACTAATCATTACCCGTGTAACAAATTGCAGAAAGAAATCTTGGATAAGCATAATACTGTTTACTTCTACTGGATGAAAAACCTAACCAAAGGAATATATCTTGAAATGAAAGATATTTCGGACAACTACAAATCGAAGTCTAATTTTTACAAACTACAAAGAAACGATTCATTCAAATGGAAGCTTAGGAACGTTACAGATATAATTTCCGAAGACAAAATTGAAAGGATTAAGGGAGGGTCCTATGATGGTTTTCTCGTGAGTATAATAAACAGTCAATCTCTTCTTTTACGATAAGTAAATTTTAAATTAAATTTTTTTTTAGAGAATATGAAATTTTTTGGTTTAGTTTCTCTGTAAGAAGACTAATACTGTGTAACATATAGGAACTGTTATATATTCATATTTTATAAACTCGCGTTTTCTTCAGTAATTCAAACCTTTTTATTAGTGTAATGTTAACATTTTCTTTAATAATTTTTTTAATAAATTAACTTCTTTACAGGATAAAAGTGGCACATCAAACCAGACTTACAAAATAAAAATTCTGCCTCAAAACAATTTCCGTGTTGTCAAAACTCATCCAAGAAATCGCAATAAAATAAAGATTTTCAACGCAAAATTTAAGGAAAGATTTCAGGTCACAGACTTCATTTATGTGGACTACGTGGAAGACATTGTAAATATATTTGTTTATCATTTTAAGTTGATATACAGTAAATGAATTTAAAAATTACCACGTCTGCTGGATAAGTTATTGTAGGGAAACGATATTTCTGAGGCGTCGCAAGTTCAATGTCAAGAAATCCAAGGATGAGAGCACTTGCCTTTAAAAGGTGTTTGGAATTTTTTTTTCACAGCTCTTATTGTCTGTTCTGCTCTGCTTTGCTTTTTTTTTATCATTATATCTTTCCTTTAACAACGAGAGCCCACTGTCAGTCGAACCCTTTAATGAAGGGATATTTGAGATTTTACCCAACACTGAAATGAATGATCTGGCGTTAACAGGTTAATACGCCCCCTTTTGTTGTTTATTTTTGAAATTTTATTAACACTGGACAACAAAGAATTTTTAACTGCCAAAAAAATACATGCTTTTACCTAATTTTGATATGGTGATTCCAAAAATGTAAAAAGGTTTCTATCACGTGTAGATTTCGAGTTACACCCTTGATTAAATTAATAGGTCATTTTTACTGTGCTTTTGAGGAAATCACGTAGCACACGACATTTTCCAGCTAAGAAATCTAATTAAACTCTGTCTGTACTGACTATTTCAGGATCTTTTTATCATTTAGCAATTGTGTTTTGAAATGTAACCCACTCTGTATGTCTCTTAAAGATTTGTGTTACATTTTTCTTAGAAATAAAAATCTTTTTAAGTTTATAGAAAACTGTTCATATCTGAAAATTTTGAGTATTACCACTGAAATCAACATGTCCAAATTAACTAAGCGAAAACTGTTTTGTGTCAGTTAAAGACAAAAAGTTGAAAATTGCTATCTAGTATAATGCATATTCAGTCAAGAGTACTAGAAACTAACACAGCGCTCAGAACAGACAAATGTGACCCATTGCGTTAATTCCCGGATTATTACCAACACCATCGGGAGTCAAACTCCCAACCTCAGTCTTCACTTCGCTTATAGGGGAAACTATTACCCACTGGCCTAAGTCTATCTCCAGAGGGAAACTATATTTTAAGGTGGAATCCGAACGACGACCCCACAAGGAAGATTCAGTAGAAGCCCCTTAGTCGTTTAATCTTAGCAAAAAATTCCGGTTCGAAGTGAAGACATGATTGACCTTCCGATTGACTGCCCAGTGCCTATCCACAAGGCTACCCTAGGGGAAATGTTAATTAGCCTGTTGATTGCAGTTATTACTGGAGGTGGGGACTAAGGTTAAGAATACTGAAAAAATGTTTTATTTAAAAAAAAATTGCTTATTGGACTTTTAATAAGTGTTTTTTTGTAGGTTAGATTAGAGTAATTACTAGTGGTGTACCGATTAATCGGCATAGGTCAAATTTAGCCGATTCTCTCACCGATTCTTTGAAATTTTAAAATTTTCATTACAAAACAAAATCCATATTTATGGAAAACTGAACAGACAAAAACACCTTTTATGATAATTCACTGGACAACAAATTAGAATTTTTTTTCTCGTTCCTCAACTAAAATACGGTGATTCTGGTAGATTTTTGCACGCAGAATACGAAACTGGGTGCGAAATGTTTCCATCAGCCACAGTTTTTGAACAAATAGAATTTAAATTTTGTTTGAAAAACAGGAATATGTAGGTATAATTGGCAGCATTATAACTACACTTTTCGGGAGGTACCGGGACTGAAGATGGTACTGTGGCACTGAAAATGGCTAAACTAGCAGTTAGATGAATTGCACTTAATGGGGAGACCAGTGGTTTGCCAACCAATGAGGGATACAACTAGAAATGTAGAATGTCGTCATATTTTCGTTCGTTTTAACGAAAATATCACGACTAAACTTAACCAATCGTCAAGGGCGTACAGTTGACCTAACAGGACATTCAATGAACCTAACCGGGTATTCACAGTTGACCTAACCGGGCATTCAATTAACCTAACCGGGTGTGTGTGTGTGTGTGTGTGTATCGAAACCTGCGGTAAAATTATTGAATGCCCGGTGAGGTCAACTGTACGCCCTTGACGATTGGTTAGGTTAACTCGTGATATTTTCGTTAAAACGCGGGATATTTTTGCTACCCGCACGAAGGGTAGCAAAAATAACCGAATGCCCAGTTAGGTCAATTGAATGTCCAGTTAGGTCAACTGTACGCCCTTGACGAGTGGTTAGGTTTAGTCGTAATATTTTCGTTAAAACTAACGAAAATATCAACTAAACCTAACCAATCGTCAAGGGCGTACAGTTGACCTAACCGGGCATTCAAATTTTATCCTATGTAAATAATGGTTCTCTATAAACCGGAAATATGATAGAATATAATAGAATTTGGTAATTATGTATATTGAGTAACTAAGTCATTTTACACACCAAAATACATTTTTCTAGTAGTATTTGATGTGATTTGTTCAAATCTGACCTCCATTTCCCTCGGAAATGAGATCCAACAAAGTTATAGTACTTTGAAGTTTGGCTCATTTTCAAGGGAAATGGAGGTCAAAATCTAAGCAAAACATCAAATATTACTAGAAAAATGTATTTTGGTATTAACCTAACCTTACCTAACCTAACCCTAAAACTAACATAAGTGGAAATAGTAACCTAAAACGCCTAAAACTAACGAAAATATCATTACTTAACCTAACCATTCATCAAGGGCATTCAGTTGTTGTTGTTGTTGTTGTTTAGCCGATCAGCCCACCCTGATCGAGCAAGCCGGCGGCACGCAGGTAACCGATCGCCCTCTCCGGAGTGGACCAGAGGTTCAGCGCACTAGTGATGTTGTGTTGTGTTCGTTGTTGTGCTAGAGCGGTACAGTCCGTCATAATGTGTTCAATTGTTTGTGGTGTGTCTTGGCACAGGTGGCAGGTGTCGTCTATGGAGTTGTCTAGTCTGTATTTATATGTCCGTAAGTTGGGGTGATGTCCACATCGGAATCGTGCTAAGTTAACTCGATCCGATCTGCTCAGGCTGATCTCTGACCTGTTAATGGGTGGCGGCTTCGCACCTAGGACCGCATTCGGACCGAGTCGTGTCAGTGCTTTGTGGGTTAGGTGTGTGTGTATGTGTTTTCTGTACTGTGTGATGTCTGTGGGGCGTGGTATGGAATGGAGTATTTGGTTATAATGTCTCTCTGGTGTTACCTTAATGGTGCGAGGTGTTGGTGCATGATTGTACATGTAGTGGCAAGGGTGTTGTGGGTTAGTTGTCGCTGCTGCCATGAATTGTGTTCCCCTCATGTCTAAATGTTCCCTAACTTTAGTATTTTTGTTTCTGTGTGCAGGTGTTCTATTGGTGTTGTTTGAGTGCATCCTGTAATGATACGAAGTGCGTTGTTTTGTATTGTTTGTAAGGTGTTTATGTGTGTGTTTGAGATAATGGATGCCCAGCATGGGCTAGCATAGTCCATAACTGAACGAATATATTGTTTGTATATGATTGATGTTGTTTCCTGCTGGTGTCCAAAGTTTGTGCCTGTTAGTACCCTAAGCGTGTTAAGTCTTGACGTACATTTGGTTTTAATGTCCTGAATGTGGTTTGCAAAAGATAATGATGTGTTGTATGTGACACCAAGTATTTTGGTTCTGCGAGTGTGTGGAATGTTGATGTTGTTTAGTGTAAGCTGTGGAATTACCTGGTGTTCTTTTGTGTTGCTTGTAAGCAAGGTGATGGTTGATTTTGTGGGCGCTACTTTGAGTCTATTGTGTGTGAGCCAGTCTTGTATACTGTTTATGTATGTTTGTAGGTTATTTGTAGCGGTGTCGATGTTGTTGTGGGTGGATGTTAGTGTGATATCATCTGCATATGATGATAAGGTAAGCTTGTTATCTATGGGTGTTGGAATGTCATGCATGTATAAGTTGAAGAGTGTTGGTGAGAGAACAGAGCCTTGAGCGACCGCGTTCGGAAAAAGCTTGTTTTTGGATGGCTTGCCATTAAATGTAACATGTGAGTATCTTCCTGAGAGATAGTTGCTCAGCCACCTTTTGGTGTTATTGTGCATGTTTGTGTTGAGTATTTTGTTTATGAGAGGGAAGCGTGGGATAGCATCAAATGCTTTACTAATGTCTATTGTTGCTAATAGTGTACGTTGAGCTGGTCTTCTGGAGTTGATGCCATTCAGTTGGCCTAACCGGTTAATATTGGTTATTTCACCTAAATATCTTCTGATCTTTTCGTATTAGGCACTCACTGTCACATTTCGGGCAAGTTAAGGATGAGAGAATAACGCCGTAATTGATAAAAACATCCAATGCTTTTTCTTCATCTAGGGCACATGACGAATCAAGTTCTCAAAGTCAGAAACCACACGAACAACACGTCATAATTCTATCACAAACACGACCAAACTGAATCCAATTACAAAAACAAAAATAGCCAGAACAGAAAACATCCAACTAATTAAGTCGCAGAGTAGCAAAAAAATAGCCCAAGCCTAGCTCATATATCATATTTTCATGACGTCACCAGGCAAATATTGGGAGGGTGGGAAAAAAATGTCGCAAAAATGTCATAATATTCAAATCTACATAATTTGGTAAGGACGCATCTGCGAGCATAGTGACATATATGAAAATGAGGAGAAAATTATGCTTTAATATTTTATAATTATATTTGCTTTTGATATTCTGAGTACGATAAAACTCATATTAACCTAGAATTTTCAAGATATGTATCTTTTATACATATCTTAAAAATTCTATTATGTAAACAAGATAAGTAAAACCTGTTAAATTATCTCCCCCCTAATATTGACCTTTTAAACTATGTCCCCCCCTCTGTGAAGCTAGGGGGGGGGGGGATAGTTTAAAAGATCCAGGAAATTAATTATATTAGCCGAAATCTATATTGGAGAAATAAAACACCACCTAACTTACAATACACGTGGTTGTATGCTCAGTTGGGCGATTTATTTGGAGCCCAATGTGGATTTCGGCTAATATAATTAACCGCCCAAATATCTAAGTATAGGCTAAACGAACTAGTTCCATGTTAAGCATAGGAAAGCAAAAATTCTAAGTTAATTAACCTAACCTACAAAAATCAACTTACATTTGGTTGTATGCACTATTAAAAGTGTAATAAGCAATTTTTGGATCACTTGAAAATCAGGGCCCCCAGCTTTCTTTAGTTAGCTTTATAAGGCTAACTAACGAAAATATCACGACCTAACCTAATCAATCGTCAAGGGCGTACAGTTGTCCTACGATTGCTTAGGTTAGGTCGTGATATTTTCGTTAGTTAGGTTAGTCTTATAAGGCTAACTAAAGAAGGCTGGGGGCCCTGATCTTCAGGTGATCCCAATTTTTTTTTAATAAAACAAAAAAAATTGTTCACTATTCCTAGCTTATAATTTTATAGTGCTTTAAAAATTAAATTGCTTTGTTTATCCATTCTTGAAAAATCAGTATAAAAATATTATATTGTAACTTCGAATCAGTGAGACCTAAAATGATTTTAACTTAAATTAGTTTAAAGCTTACCTCATTATACAGTATGGCTCAGATCAGGTCGAAGGCTCTCTCTTTAATGTGAGTTGTATGCAATAACTAATCCACCAAAAAACATACTTAAGGTCCCTGTTTGGGTACTCTCAACTTAAATTATTCACATAAAAATCAGCCTATTTTTAACCTACAACATCGAAGCCAGGCCCTAACGGCTTTAGTAAAATCGTAAAAATTTCGTCTGCTTCTTGCCAAAGTGAAAATGAAAGAGAACGGTTGGTTAGTTGATTCGTTTAACGTCCTTCACCCAGCAGAAGGCCCTGAGGCGGAGCAAAAGAGAGCAAACTTAACAAAAGTCATCACTCCGAAGAGTAGTAGTTGTAATATAAATATAATTAGACTTACACAGACCAGCTAACTTATTACTTATGGCAAACGCATATGACAGAATAACTATAATCTATGATTCAACCTAGTTATCACAGTGACTTACCACGAAATGGCCCTTCCACTTCCAGATTTTCTGACAACCTTTTAAATCTTCATTAGTATAGCTTGGCCTTATGGATCAAAAGGCGTTTCTGTATATGTAATTCAGTAGTCCTGATTTAGAATTTGTAAGAATAATTAAAAATGGACCCACTAATCAATATCAATTTTACTTTATTTCAGCTTTTCTTCTGCGCTCTACACGATGATTTAGATTCCAGTCTCATCTTGTCATTTGGAATAGATAAAGAAACCAAAACATTTGAGTTCTCAACATCCCTCGAAGATGTTCTCTGCATCAACCCAAAAAAAATTTTCCTGACACCTGGTTAAGGTAAATTCTTAAAATAAGCATACATCACCAAATTATGCTCTGAAAAAACATCTACTACAATAAATCAATCTAATGATTCAGTTTTTTTATGCATCACAAAAAGTTCTTTCTCGATCGTTTATAACATATTTCATCAAATTCTCCTTACGAAAGACAATGTTATCACATTGTCTTTTCCCACTGTATAGTAAGTCACATTTTCTTTCGTTGGCGTGGGTCAGGAAAATAAAGTCTGATCAGTACCATCAACATTCATTTGTGATTCTTTGTCAGTTTATTTAGCGACACTTTGGAAATTATCGTAATTAATTGAAAAATTAAGGTAACACTTTAATTCACATTACCAACACTTCTCCTAAGATATGAAAACACCTTGAAAAGAATATATGGAATGTGCCATTTGAAATAATTAAAGGTTATGATTGTACAAAAAACCTAGCTGGGCCTCTGTTGTTATTCTAGGTTATGATTTAGCTAAAGAAAAATTACATTATTACGAACTCTCTTCAATGTGTGGGGGGGGGGGGGGAGAGATATAAAGCACTAATTCATTGATTGTATATAAATTTTAACTCAGAACCGGATGATTCCATACGAAATTGAAGATGATTGGTAACAAAAGCCTGAACACGTCAAAACTCCGATAAATCAACAATGTATCGTCAGTCGACGAAGGAAATCTATATAAAAATTCAAATGAATAAAGACAGTGTAAATCATTCTTAAATGAAATAAAGTACATCATGTGATACATAACAACTCTTGATTCTGTAACTGCTCATAAAAGCCGATAAAAATTTAGTTTTTCACAAGAAAACGTTACAATACTTGATGACTTACTGAAGGGAAAAACTTTTTTAATTTTATTTTACGGAGATCAGATATGAGCCTAAGTTATAGATGTAGGCCTATGTTCAGATTGAAATTTCAGCTGTCAATCATCAATGATGTTTTATTAGTTTATTTATTTGGATCACCTGAAGATCAGGGCCTCCAGCCTTCTTTACTTAGCCTTATAAGGCTAACTAACGAAAATATCACGACTTAACCTAACCAAGAGTCCGGTTTTTTTTTATTATGGACCTTTACAAGTTTATGTAGATAATTAACTAAATGCCAGGGTCACCAGCGCCCAAGTACTAGATTGGCATCCGGCACTGCGGCGCAAAGTTAATTTTAATAGAAGAAGGGAAGGACTGATTATTAAATCAATATGAATTTTTATATTTTATTGACAACAATTAATGAGTATATGCAAAGGGGATTTTTACCCGTAACAACTTTGATGGACTTATAATGGTGAGATTAAATAATGGCCCGTTTGGCTAATATACACTATAACAGTCTGCAAATAATACTGATTATAATAATAAATATGCAATAATACAAATAATCGGAATAATAATAATTATACTAATAATAATAGTAGTAATAATAGTATAGTAATAATAATATAGTAATAATATAGTAATAATAAACTAATAATAATAATAGTAGTAATAATAGTATAGTAATATAGTAATAATAATAAACTAATAATAATAATAGTAGAAATTTTATATTGAAAAGGTACATATTGTGAGGGGTTTGAATGGAACACAGGAACCCCCTCATAAATTATTTTCGCTGTTTAAAAAGCCTCCTAACCTCTGGCACAATTTTTTCACTTTTCGACCAATATTGAAGAATATTCCATTTATACGAGACTTACTCTACATTCAGGTTTTTTGATGGCATAAATCTTAATGTATAATATTTTATTTAATAATGTACAGTATTAGGAAAATTAATTAAGTACAACAATATATTCAGAAAAAAAAATTAGAGGCATAATAAATGTGCTAAAATTAAATTAACTTTTTCATTGTTTCTTATCACATCAAAAGGGAAGAAATTTTCAATATCATTAGGAAATTTTATTTCATATGTTTCTTACTCATTCCATTGGGCCTTCCATTCAAACTTGAGCAGTTTTCGCCTTGATTCTAATGAGTTTAAGATAAACTTTTGACGGTTGTCATATTCTATTCTTTCCTGACATGCCTTTGTTACTAGTTTCACTGCCCTTTCCACACTTTGACAGTGGCATGGAAAAGAAGCTATCTCCAGTCGCTTACATCGAGCCTGTAGTAGCTCATCGTCGCTAAAATTGTTTAGCAGCGGTGGAGGAGTAATGATCTCTTTTTGCCAATCGATCATCTCGGTGTAGTCAGGAGATTGGAAATTGAGGGTTCGAGACAACTCAAAGTTTCTGGTACCTGAAAATCCTGTTCTTGAAAGGATGATTTTCTGAATAGCTTGCTCCCTAATTTCTAGTCTCTTGTCAGTTACCATTGATATGAGTATATTTTCTGGGTGGGCAAAGTAGCCGTTATTCTTTAATACTGGTTTTATGATTGATCTATGTTGTTCATCTAAATTTCGAAGCAAGCACATTAAATGCCAAAAGTTATATGCACCATCAGTTGCATTAGGATGAGATTTTATCCAAAACCACCCTGGAGCATAGAACTGCATAATAATCTTGACTATGTCTTGAAGGTTTTTATCGGGATTTGGCGTTGAGATATATAATCGAAGGACCCTGTTGGCTAGAGTTAGCCAGCGAGCATGGTGAAGGGTACCTGGGGATCGAGTGGACAGATCTTGGGAAGTGTCTCCAGTTTGCACTGCCAGACACATATCATAGAGATATCTTTGACCACTGCTTAGCTCCTTCACAACATTTGCTGGAATTTCTTTAATGTTTCCCTTTACGCGAGAATATTTGACTACCTCCAATTTTGTTAAATCTGTTTTCAGTTTATTCCCAATTGGACCCACAAAAGTATTTGGACCTGTTGTTTTACCATCAATGGCTTTGTAGACGTGCATAAAAGGCAGCTCATTCAAATGCAAAAGGCACATCAACCACTGCACTGGTCTGTTAAGATGAATTTCAACTAGTTTTATGGTTCCACCAATTTTTCCTCTATTTACAGGAGTACCATCATACAGTAAAGCTTTGATAGTATCTGTGCTGTTCGAGTCTGTAATAATAGTTATCAACTGTTCTGCTATGCAGCGAGCAGTTCCATTATCTGGTGTGACATGGTCTACATAGATGCTTCCAGGTTCTTTCACAATAACATAGTGTTCTTCTTTTATTTTCCACTTTTAGTTAATATGTTATCTTTCCTTCCATCAAATCCAAGGTACTCCATCTTCAGATTTTCGGATTTAGACCTAAAAGTATTTGTTTCACTCATGCGATTTCTTTCTCTTTCTAATTTCTTTCTGTCAAGTATGTTGGTGTGGTTAAGGATCCCCATATCTTTTAAAGCTGCATTGACTATTGCAGCTGCAGCTCTACAACTACACGATAACGATCTGCTGTTAATGCTAGGTTTTTATAGGAGTGTTCTGAATATTCTCAGTCAATTCTAAATTGGCCTCATAATCTATATCCTGACTCTCTGAATCTACATCCATGTCTTCTTCGGTATTTTCTATAAATTCCGATGATAAAACATTGGTGGCTTCAGTCATTTCTTCTTGTGCTTTTAGTTGACGGTTTTGTGCTTCTTGGGCTCTTGCTAAAGATCTCTTCTTTGTTGAACTAACTATGCGATCAATTGGTCCTAACTGATTTTTTCTTTGTTTTTGACCCACAAAATACTCCCATTCTGCCATTGGTATTTTATCCTTACACCTGCAAGATTTCCTATCAGTTCCCTTATCATAGCATTCACAAGAAGATATATCAAACATTTCATCATACTGAGCTACTTTTAAGGCAAAATTTTCATTTCTTCGATGTAACGGCACCTTGTTCAATTTTGAGGCTTCTTCTATTAGTCGACTGACTTTAAGATAGATACCTTTGGTGTTAATCGTAGGAAAGGAAAATTTCATCCAAATGGCTTCAATATCTTTTACAACAACCCTGTAACAATCATTAACAGTTGTTGATCCTTTTGATTTAGCTTCTTCACGACGGCGCACAAAAAGGTAGTGTCTCACAACATCTGCTTTTGAAGGAGTTATGGCTGCTGGGAATTCCGTAGGATATCCAAAGGCTGCATTTGAGGACTTGCTTCTAGTATAGTTTACATTCAGAAGTAAAATCAAATTATATGTAATTTATAATTTATGATAATTCAAGTTATAATTAAAGCAAATGCAAATTATTTCTATTCATCTGAAAAATTATTTCTTTTCATCTGAAACATAAAAATATCAAGCATTAAACAAACAACTTATCATGTAACATATAACAACATCAAAATGCAAATATGAAGGTAAAAAAGGGAGGAGGGGCATGTGATATGGGTAGTAGGGTAGTACATGCTTGATTTTTTAATATTTTGTTAAAGTGATAAAAAAAACCTTCTCACATTGTGTACTTTTTAAGAAATAACATTTTTCCCGTTTAAATATATGCACATATGAGGGTAAAAAAGGGAGGAGGGGCATGTGATAGGGGTAGTAGGGTAGCACATGCTCGATTGAAACTTCTCACATAGTGTAGTTTTTAAGAAATAACAAAATTTACCATTTTCGACCCGGCCTAGCGTACAGTTGACCTAACGATTGGTTAGGTTAAGTTGTGATATTTTCGTTAGTTAGCCTTATAAGGCTAACTAACGAAGCTGGGGGCCCTGATCTTCAGGTGATCTATTTATTTCTTTAACGCTCTGATGAAATTAAACCTCTTAATAAAATAAATAAAAAAATAAATAAATAGGTTAGTTTTAAGTACTTTAGTTTATATCATTATTACCTCAAAACTGTTATGATTCCTTACTACCTTCTTCCACTGAAAAATATCTCCTTAAGTACATTAATAATTATAAAGATTTTGAAATTTTGTCGGACCTTTAATTTAAAAGTTTTTTCCTAAATTTGAAAGAAATACATGTTAATAAAATATAAAATAAAGTTCCCTTCAGAATTTTAAGATATTTTTCTTTAATTCAGTTCCTCTTTGAAAAATTCATTAGTGGACTTCCATCGACCTTTGAGTTCGCGAGGTGTTCTTTTCGCTTCCCAGTTCCAGCAAAGGTTATCTTTAGAGGATGCTAGAATGCTTCATTTGGACCAACTCAGAACAGTCGTTTCTTTCGATTACGGAAAAAGCTGGTCCGTTTTGAAACTCCAGAATGATTGTTTGTTGGTAATCCTGAACACCTTTAGTTTGTAAAGTTGTAAATAAAATATTTGTTACCATTATTTGATCATGTTATTATATAATGTCCATATCATGGGCAATGTCACAAATATTCACTGACTATCGTACTTTTTTTTCAGAATAATGAATCGTTATTAATATTTAAGAAAGGTATTTTTATGTCATTAATACAATATTTTTACTACACGAAAGGGAGAAAATGAACCAAGCCTTTATCTAGATCAATCATTTAGTCGCCTCTTCTTCGATAAATCCTTTCTTGGAATTCTGGAAACCTCGAGAGTTCCAGGCCTCATAATTAGCACTGGACACTTGGTGTATTCCAACGATGAAGAAACTTATCCTGGAGTATTTGTATCTCAAGATGGAGGTTTGAGTTGGACAAAGGTATACATTAAATAGGATTTACGATTATAATGGGTCTTTTTCACGTACTTACGCTCTTCTTTGTTTTACAGGAATTGTTAGGCCGAGATAACAATTAAACAGACTCTCATTTCGAAGCGCTTAGTTTTTGCCATTTCACTAATATAAAAAAATTTATTATTTTAAATTAGGCAATTTGTTTAGTAATTATTTTAAAAAATTATGGAAACAAATAAAAATGAAAAGGGTATTAATTATAATTACTAACAAAATAAAGTTTATAGATATTTTTATAGGTATCAAACTAAAATGAAAAACCATCTGCATATATATACATAAAAACAAAAATTTCTTTTATCATCAGCCCAGATCAGATCAGACTGCCAACTAAACTTTAAATACATCAAATTCAAACGTTTCAGCATACTTCGTTTAATATAACTAATCATCAGTAAAGATTTAAGTATTTAAGAATATGAAAAATATATAAGTATACAAGTATACAAGAACGTCAATACACTACTTTCTCTTCAATTGAAATTTTACAGATCTTCGACGAGAGATTTTTGATAGCAATGAGCAGCGCCGGAGAACTTTTGATTGGCATTCTCCAGTGCCTGAGTGGAACCACAAAGCACTTGTTCGTATCCTACGATTATGGACGAAATTGGAAAGCATATCAGATTTTTGATAGAGTAAGTTATTAAAATCATTTTAGTCGATAACAAGACTTAATAAAGATGTATACACTCCTTGAAGTTGAATAACTTCCTTATTTATTCACATATTTGATATCAGTAAAGTTCACTGTGAAGCTGAAACATCACTTTGAAGGAAGATAATAAATAAGCATATTAATAAACTAGTTTATTGGCGAAAATGTTCAGAGTGTCCACCTCTTGCATTTATGCACTGTTGAGCACGACGTAAAACAGACCTACAGGTTTCCGGTGAAATATTTCCGCAAGCCTCTTCAATCTCATGTCGTAGCTCTTCAAGTGTATTTGAATTTCGGCACTTTTTCGTTATTTACCCACAATTTTATTTTTATTTTTCTGCCAATTTTTTTTATTTTTCAGCTATTGTATATATATCTTTTTTTCGATATAATTACAAGGTTAATTGAATGCCCGGTGAGGTTAATTGAATGCCCGAATGGTTAATTGAACGCCCGGTTACGTTAATTGAATGCCCGGTTAGGTCAACTGTATGCCCTTGACAATTGGTTATGTTAAGTTGTGATATTTTCGTTAGTTTTAACGAAAATATCACAACTGGTTCTAACTATAAGCCCTTAAATATACCTAACCGGGCATTCAATAATACTTAACCGGTAACTGGTGAACTCCAGGAGGCCGGGTTCTAAAAAAATAGCGGGAAAATAAAAAAGAAATATATATATAATAGCAGAAAAATAAAAAAAATTGCGGATAAATACCGAAAAAGAGCCGGATGAACAGTTGGATTTGATGCGCTCCGAATGCCGTCACTGGGAATCGAACCCGGGGCCGGCGGATTGTAGTCAGTGATGCTAATAAATGTTCGGTTTATACGTACTTGCGCATGAAATTTTTTATATTTACTAATAAATGTTTGGCTTAATATGCAGGTAAATAACGAAAAAGAATATGTGGGTAAATAACGACAAAACGCCTGGATTTCTTGCATACACTTCATGCTTTAATTTACCCCACAGAAAATAATCTAATGGTGTTAAATCAGGTGATCGGGGTAGAAACACCTTACTTCTTGTTCGTCCAATCCATCTGCCAGGTAAGTGGGCATCGAGGTATGCCCTAACAGAACAATGGTAATGAGGTGGTGCTACAGCTTGTTGAAAATAGAAATCATCCTCGCCGTACTGCTGATGGATAGTAGACATGGCTGATTCACGTAGCATGTCGAGATACACAGGGCCGGTGACCGTCCTATAGAAGAAAAAAGGACCAACAAGTCCTCTGGATGACATTGCACGCCACGCTGTCACTCCCGGTCGGTTCACTGCCCTTTTCACAGAAATATGTGGATTCTCGGAAGCCCAGTAAATACTGTTATGCCGATTCAGTGTTCCGTTTAGCTTAAAAGTTGCTTCATCAGCCCATACAATTGTGTCAAGACATCTGCGTGAGAACTACTCGCAAAATTCAACTCGCCGGTCTGGATCGTTATCGTTGATGGCGTGCAGTAGTCGAGGCACATATGCCTTAAACTTAGCAAATTTAAGTATCTTGTGTAAACTTTTTGCTAATTGTGGTCTCACGCGAACACTGTCTGACAGATTTTTTTCGGCGTATTAGTGATCATTTGAAGAACATTTTCCTCATTGTCTTCAAAAGTCGATGTTCGAGGTCTTCCTGAATGTTCTTTGCACACGTCTTACACAGTGCCATCTCGTTCAAATTTGTCACGTAATCTTGAAATAGTCAAACGTGTAGGTGGTGTAGTGGCAAATTCACGTATCCAACATCTCTGTACCTCGCTAATATTTTCGGTTTTGAAATACCAATTCAATATCTGCTTCCGTTGTTCGAACGTCAAACGGGATTCCGCCATTTTAAATAGGATACTCATAGGGTAGGCCTTTTTGCCTATAAACAAAAAGGGCCTAGCCTATCCGTGGCTAACCACGGATAGGCAGCTAACCATCATTCCCTCACTTGTTCATACTCACTCATTTTCCTCCTTTAACTATCTGTCCTCTACCCTATTTTGCGACGTGCTGAGGCATGCATTCAAGAAGTAGGAACGAATTTCGAACTTTTACTTAAGCAAATGAATCACATTGTGTATTTGCATAAAATGTTAAAAATCTTCAGGAGTTTCATTTCTCTGTCGTGTGCTATAGCTCGAAGCCTACGGGTTTCTCGACCTATGTCGACCTATTTTCTTTACTTTTGTCTCAAGAATACACCATGCGATTTATGAAACACATTTATGCATCACCCTGTATACATATATTAATTATGAATTAAGAACATTTGCTTTTATAATGTTCCGTAAAACTTGCGGTATAGTCTACGAGTATATGAAAAATAATTAAACACCTCGTATTTTTTTATTTACAGTACTGCTACAAATAACGTATTATATTATGGTAAAAATTAATGAACAGTATGCTTTAAAACAGACTTCAAATAAAATACAATAAATTGAAATTTTTGTTTTAGTATAATCTTTTTAATTTATTATTTAGGCTCGAAATGCATTGAATATTAAAGAAGAATTTCTTTTCAATCTTTTGTACCATGCATACCATGGATAGGATAGTTATGAAAAGTTTTCCGTTCGTTTGGAAAAAATTTAACAAGTAAAGAAAATTAGTTTACTCCAGCATATACTGTATATGGAAAACATCAAAGAATTTGAGGAAAATAAAAAAAAGTCAAATGCAAAAGTTTTTGTACATTTATTTGTAAAATTATTTATACTCTGTGTGTCCACCTCAGGCTTGAAGAATTTAAATTTTTTTATCAGTAGTTGGCTGTTTATTGATTAGTGACTGTTGGCAATTCTGAATTCTAGAATTTTCCTGTGAAATTTCGTGGAAGACGGAAACTGTAGAAGCCATTAGTAAACAATGGGTCGTCGTCGTGAAGAGCTGTCTACGGATTTTAAGAAATCTGTTATTACTGCACACGAGTCTGGAAAGAGTTATAGGAAGATAGAAAAACTTCGAATTTCGGTTTCGCTTCCTCTTTTGTAATCTTTATTTTTTTCTTTTTCCAGGATGTTTGCATTCATGAGCTCGTGATGAGTCCATTTGATGTCTTTGCAATTTTGAGTTCAAAACCGGATCAAGAAATGTGGATAGTTTCAATGGTGTGTTAATAGAGAAAGTGTCACAATCTTCTGCATGAAAAAAAAGTCGTGAGGGGAAATTCTTCTTCTAAGTATTTTTCCCCAAAGTTTTATGTTTTATGTTTCAAAATTAAAGTAATTAAAGTAATTACACAGGGATAAAGTTCATCATTATCATTATATAAGTTTAAAGAGATAAAAAGGATCATTCATTACAGAATCAATCACTGTCTGAATGAATTTTCTTGGCACTTCCTCTAAAATTGAAGGCAAAGGTTTTAACCCTTATCGGGAACCATTATGGGGTTAAAAACATTGAAAGAGAGGATATTATTCGTTAAAAGTTCTTAAATATCAAATGCAATGTCTCATTGGTGTCAGTGTTTCATTACAGCCTTTTTATAGCACCATTTTGTAAGATTTTAGGCCTGAGATCATAAGACCCCATAGTTCCAACAACGTAAGTGAATTGAGGGTTCCTGACGAGGGTTAAAATAAATCTCGGACCAGTGACAATTCGGTTCTCAGAGGGGAATGATCAGTAACAATGTACTAATTTCAACTTTTACCTTCTGCTGTTATTATGTTGTTTCATATGATGATTAGGAGCCAGCATCCTTTAGCAATCATTACTGTAACTTAATAACACACACACACACACACACACACACACACATATATATATATATATATATATATATGCGCCTCGGTGGTGTAGTGGTTAGCGTCGCTGACTACGAATCCATCGGCCCCGGGTTCGAGACCCGACGGCAGCCGGCGCGCAGCAAAACCCAGCTGTTCATCCTTCCACACAATAAAGAAAGCGGTTGGTAGATAAATAGGTGGCCTAGTGGTTAAGACGCTGGGCTGCTGATGGGGCGTGGTTCGGATTCCACGTTAAACTGTAGGTCTAAGGTGGAGTGAAAAGCTTGACCTTCGTCAGAATGAACAATTCGGGCGGAAGCTAACCAAAGGTTATATATATATATATATGTGTGTGTATGTGTGTGTGTGTGTATATAGAGAGGGAGAGAGATATTTTGGATATTAAGTTTGCCAAATGATACACAAAATAAGATATTCCATAAAATATTACCTTATTTTGCTCTCATGAGAGAAGATATGCATGAAAAACAATTTTTTTTACCAGTAACTTATCCGTCTATCAGTCGACATTATTAATAAACTCTCTTTCGAGTGAATTGCAATTTTTTTATTTTATATTTTGAAATATATCTAGTCCTATTTTTTTCTTTACAAGATTAACTTTTTTTTTTATGAAACAGGTGGACTTTGGAAAATCAGCACTCACTATGGAAAAATGTTTGAGAAAAAATGTCGAGCTCTGGCCTACGGGTTCGAATAATCATTTTTGCGTGCACGGTCATAGAATTTTGCACTATAGAAGAAATTCTAACGCAATGTGCAAAATACTGAAGTTTGAATCTAAATACTTAAATTTTAGCTGCAGTTGCACCGTACGAGACTTCCTTTGCGTCAACGAAAGTTGCAGAAACATTACCGGCGATAATCTTTCCGCGAATTTTGCGAACGCGAGAATTGAATCGGAGACAAAGAATGTCGCTACTCGGTTTGGTTTCGTAAAAAGGGCTAAAAACACCTGTCTTCTTACGAACGAGACTTTCGATGAAGAGTTTTCACAGTTACCAAAATGTAACAAAAAGATGAAAAAATCGTCAAACATTCGAAGAATTTCATCGGGAAACGCGCCCATTTTGAACTCTAAATTAAAAACTCTTTTTTGTTTCCTTATTCTAATTTACTCACTCCTTTAGCGGACTGTAAACACACACAAAAGTTGAGATAAAGGAAATGATATGAAACTTCTCTTTTTATAAACACATTCCTCCCAAAAATGTTAAAAATCTATAATAATAATAATAATAATATTTACATCACATTAATAAAAGTGTCGACGAAACAATAAGATGTAAACAGAAAAAAATGTTCTAGAATATTAATTAAAAGGAAGAATGCACTGTATATATATATATATAGTGTACATTTACACAAAAACTGTAAAGTGTAAATTTGTTTGTTCGCAGATTTAAGAAAATGTCTTCTGAATAAATATTTCAAATGATTTTAAAAATCTTTGTCTCGGTTATAATTGTATTTAAAACAGCTCATTTAACTAATTCTTTAAATACTGTATATAGGAAGACTCTGTAATCTTATATCTCGTTAATGGGTTGATTAGAGATGCGGGTTTTTTTTCAAATTAATTTCTAATTCAGCGAGATTACGTACCACTCCTAGTCATTCCCATCTCCGCTCACGATCCGAAAGTGAGAAAGTGAGAAGTCCAAATTTGAGAAAGAGAGTTCCTCATTTGAGGGGGAAAAAAAAGAAAAAAAAAAAGAGGGATATCCTCTATTGAAAATGGTGATGAATCAATTTGAAAATTGCCTCTTTCGAGATTCCCACTTTCGGGTCTCTCACTCTCGGGCAAAGACTTAAATGGGGATAAAATTAAATGAGAAAATATCAGTCAGTGAGCGATACAAAACACGGCAAATAAAAAATTAACTATTAACGGTTTATTTAAAATAGAAAAATGTACCACACACACACACACACACACACACATGTTTCGATATATAAACAAAAACACTCCGTTAAAATAAATATATAATCTCTTTTTACCATTGTACCGAAAGAACGTTGACAGGCACTGACAAAGGAACAGAGAGCAACTCTCTACTTCATCATATAACCTAACCTACTTGTTTATTTGCAGAGGGAAACAGACGAATTTTAAACTTGTAAAGTAGGAAACTATATCAGATATGTATTATAATATTCATATTTATAAGGCATACTTTTAATATTATACTCTATTAAGTTTTCTAATATAACACATGTTATATATATATATATATATATATCAACATTTTGGAAATATTTGTTTATAGATTAAGTGTTATGCAGAACCATTGCTAAGTATATATATATATATATATATATATATAATATATATTATATATATTATATAAATATATATATATATATATATTAATTCGCCTTTGGTGTTAGAGTTAGTGTGCGAACACTGATTCCTGTATATTTTTATGAGTGACTTTTTAAAACTATTTATTGCATAGCTATTGCATAGCTATTGCATTGCTATTGCATAGCTCAACTACAATTAAAACTAATGTTAAGGAAATGAATTAAATTTGTTTGTGCAAAAATATAATATTTATGGATTTTCCTTTTTTCTGAGTAAATAAATTACTTTAAAAATTGTCTTTTTTTTTAACTTTGAGATTTATTTCGTAATAATAATAATAATAATAATAATAATAATAATAATAATTCGGAATTCTAAAAGGAAGTTATTATCAATAATAATAATGAATGAAGGAAGAAAATATATATACATAATGTCAATTACTCTCTACTTTAACGTTGTAAATTTTAACCTAACTTAACTTAACCTAACCTAGCCTAACCTAACGATGTAATTCAAACTGACCTCGAATCACTATTATGTTAATTAAATACATCTAACACAACTACGTAAAAGTGGTGATTTATTTGATTTAGAACAAATACGTGTTACAAAATATACTGAAGGTAGAAGCTCATTGATACAATAGTGCAAGACACATCCTTGCTTGTACGTTCGGGGGGGGGGGGGGGGGGGGGGGTAAATCAGGATAACATAAATGAATTCTAAGCATTTTAGTTCCGTATGAAATGTTCACTGAATGAACCTTTGTCATACTGATGATTACGCTTAATTATCTTGTTACATAGCTGTCAAACCCAAACTGAAGGAAAGCCTGAGATTGACTATCGCGCGGGTCCAGGGGTCACAGGTCCGGGGAGAAGTCCTGGTGGGGAGTCTAGCGGGTTAAGGCCCCAGTCGAAAACGATTTTTGGAGCTATAGACATCATTATTAGGCTTCTAACTGCATGATATATATGAATATGTTACACTTGCCAAGTGAAAAAAGACAGAAACCACATACATGAACATGAAATATATTCTTTCCAACATGAGATACACCATATGATAAATTCCACACACAAACATGACAGTTGCAACAGATATGACAGTATTGTTAACAAAATCCATTTCCTTTAAACATGTGAAATGTTAGATGGTGTTCCAACTCCGGAAACCAGAAAATGAGACTCCTCACTAAAAATTACCTGAGAAAAATGAACCCAAACTCCAATATGTCTCAAGAAACCACACAAAAAACAACGCCCAAAATAATGAACGTCACGCCTGTGAAATGCAGAACTATTCATAGGTATAATATTTTTCAATTTGTAAAGTGGGTGTGTAGGAGTGTCTAGAAGCTTATACCAGAAAATCGTTAGTAAGTAACGTTTATCATATTCTTTAGAGGTGATTGTGAAGTGTGAATATTCTGGATCATTCTCAGAATAAACCATCAACTTTGCATGACTTTTAAAAAATAAAAAAGCAGTGTATATTCCCAACACCTTACCTGTTTCCAGTCGTCTACAGTGAAATCTTTGTCCTTTTGTATCCATTGCAGCCTCTTTGCACACATCTTGCTACTACAAGCGGCTTTTTAGATAGTCGAATGCAGTCCATACCACACTCCTTAAGTCTTTTCGCTTTTCCTACACAAATTTTTGGGCCGCAGTTTTCCAACTCTCTTTGAATATCATATGCCGTCTTCGTTGCGTCTTTCTTACAAATTCTTAGAGGTTTTGAGTCGTCTCTTGCAATAGTTATCCTCTTTCCCCCCACTTTTTCACATGACGACAGTGACATGGGAATTATATTGCTCTTTGATTCGAAGCACAGATGATTTTGATATATTTATGTCACACTAGGAAGATATCTGTCGAATTGATTTTGCAATATGTTCATATCAGCGTTTTTGTAGTTAAATTTGTTTTTTATGTATTGCTCAGGATACCCATTAATTCACGAAAGAGAAGCTTCGCTCATATACTAGTAAATACAATTTCAATTTACATAAACTATAATTCAGTTCGTTGGTTGTTGAAGTAGACATGGACTTAAAAAAGATTTTCGGACACGACTCCAGGATGTGAAATGTTTCGATTTTTATGTAAATTACATAGTGTCCCGTTTTTCTTGTCAGCCAGTACTATATACAGTGTATATATATATATAATATATATCGTAAAGAAACGACGCTTGTATAGGAGATATTCCGCGCAAGACGAGAGAGAGAGAACGGAACAAATGAAAAAAATGAGGTAACCACCTGGGAATCGAACCCGGGATCTTCCGATTGCCGGTCAGACGCGATACCATTACACCATGGACCTCACCCTTCCAAATGCCGTAATCTTCTACATACTCGCAGAAACCAATGCCCCAAGGGGGCACTCCCGCATGCCGAACATTATATACTTCAACTGCAAAGAACACGCAGTATAAATAACGTAAAGAAACGACGCTTGTATAGGAGATATTCCGCGCAAGGCGAGAGAGAGAGAGAACGGAACAAATGAAAAAATGAGGTAACCACCTGGGAATCGAACCGGGATCTTCGATTGCCGGTCAGACGCGATACCATTACACCATGGACCTCACCCTTCCAAATGCCGTAATTCTTCTACATACTCGCAGAAACCAATGCCCCAAGGGGGCACCTCCCGCATGCCGTAACATATATACCTTCAACTGCAAAGAACACGCAGTATAAATAACGTAAAGAAACGACGCTTGTATAGGAGATATTCCGCGCAAGACGAGAGAGAGAGAACGGAACAAATGAAAAATGAGGTAACCACCTGGGAATCGAACCCGGGATCTTCCGATTGCCGTCAGACGCGATACCATTACACCATGGACCTCCCTTCCAAATGCCGTAATTCTTCTACATACTCGCAGAAACCAATGCCCCAAGGGGGCACCTCCCGCATGCCGTAACATTATATACCTTCAACTGCAAAGAACACGCAGTATAAATAACGTAAAGAAACGACGCTTGTATAGGAGATATTCCGCGCAAGGCGAGAGAGAGAGAGAACGGAACAAATGAAAAAAATGAGGTAACCACCTGGGAATCGAACCCGGGATCTTCCGATTGCCGGTCAGACGCGATACCATTACACCATGGACCTCACCCTTCCAAATGCCGTAATTCTTCTACATACTCGCAGAAACCAATGCCCCAAGGGCACCTCCCGCATGCCGTAACATTATATACCTTCAACTGCAAAGAACACGCAGTATAAATAACGTAAAGAAACGACGCTTGTATAGGAGATATTCCGCGCAAGACGAGAGAGAGAGAACGGAACAAATGAAAAAATGAGGTAACCACCTGGGAATCGAACCGGGATCTTCGATTGCCGGTCAGACGCGATACCATTACACCATGGACCTCACCCTTCCAAATGCCGTAATTCTTCTACATACTCGCAGAAACCAATGCCCAAGGGGGCACCTCCCGCATGCCGTAACATTATATACCTTCAACTGCAAAGAACACGCAGTATAAATAACGTAAAGAAACGACGCTTGTATAGGAGATATTCCGCGCAAGAACGAGAGAGAGAGAGAACGGAACAAATGAAAAATGAGGTAACCACCTGGGAATCGAACCCGGGATCTTCCGATTGCCGGTCAGACGCGATACCATTACACCATGGACCTCACCCTTCCAAATGCCGTAATTCTTCTACATACTCGCAGAAACCAATGCCCCAAGGGGGCACCTCCCGCATGCCGTAACATTATATACCTTCAACTGCAAGAACACGCAGTATAAATAACGTAAAGAAACGACGCTTGTATAGGAGATATTCCGCGCAAGACGAGAGAGAGAGAACGGAACAAATGAAAAAATGAGGTAACCACCTGGGAATCGAACCCGGATCTTCCGATTGCCGGTCAGACACGATACCATTACACCATGGACCTCACCCTTCCAAATGCCGTAATTCTTCTACATACTCGCAGAAACCAATGCCCCAAGGGGGCACCTCCCGCATGCCGTAACATTATATACCTTCAACTGCAAAGAACACGCAGTATAAATAACGTAAAGAAACGACGCTTGTATAGGAGATATTCCGCGCAAGACGAGAGAGAGAGAACGGAACAAATGAAAAAATGAGGTAACCACCTGGGAATCGAACCCGGGATCTTCCGATTGCCGGTCAGACGCGATACCATTACACCATGGACCTCACCCTTCCAAATGCCGTAATTCTTCTACATACTCGCAGAAACCAATGCCCCAAGGGGGCACCTCCCGCATGCCGTAACATTATATACCTTCAACTGCAAAGAACACGCAGTATAAATAACGTAAAGAAACGACGCTTGTATAGGAGATATTCCGCGCAAGACGAGAGACTTGAAGGTATATAATGTTGCGGCATGCGGGAGGTGCCCCCTTGGGGCATTGGTTTCTGCGAGTATGTAGAAGAATTACGGCATTTGGAAGGGTGAGGTCCATGGTGTAATGGTATCGCGTCTGACCGGCAATCGGAAGATCCCGGGTTCGATTCCCAGGTGGTTACCTCATTTTTTCATTTGTTCCGTTCTCTCTCTCTCTCGTCTTGCGCGGAATATCTCCTATACAAGCGTCGTTTCTTTACGTTATTATACTGCGTGTTCTTTGCAGTTGAAGGTATATAATGTTACGGCATGCGGGAGGTGCCCCTTGGGGCATTGGTTTCTGCGAGTATGTAGAAGAATTACGGCATTTGGAAGGGTGAGGTCCATGGTGTAATGGTATCGCGTCTGACCGGCAATCGGAAGATCCCGGGTTCGATTCCCAGGTAGTTACCTCATTTTTCATTTGTTCCGTTCTCTCTCTCTCGTCTTGCGCGGAATATCTCCTATACAAGCGTCGTTTCTTTACGTTATTTATACTGCGTGTTCTTTGCAGTTGAAGGTAATAATGTTACGGCATGCGGGAGGTGCCCCCTTGGGGCATTGGTTTCTGCGAGTATGTAGAAGAATTACGGCATTTGGAAGGGTGAGGTCCATGGTGTAATGGTATCGCGTCTGGCCGGCAATCGGAAGATCCCGGGTTCGATTCCCAGGTGGTTACCTCATTTTTCATTTGTTCCGTTCTCTCTCTCTCGTCTTGCGCGGAATATCTCCTATACAAGCGTCGTTTCTTTACGTATTTATACTGCGTGTTCTTTGCAGTTGAAGGTATATATATATATATATATATATATATATACAGGGTGTCCCGTAAGTCTGGACCCATAGGGATTATAATATATTTTTTTATTATGTTATTATTATTATTTTTTTATTATTATTTTTTATTATTTTTATTATGATTTTTATTTGTGGGGCCACTTGAAAGCCAAAGTGTACGAGGTCAAACTTCAGAACATTTTCCACCTTAAAGCACGCATTGTGGAGGCGTGTCAAGAAATTTCTGCGACTGTGATTCAGAAAGTGCTGTCGCAGTGGAGATTGCGTCTTCAACTATGTATGTGACACAACGGCGGACACTTTGAACAGATTATGTAATAAATTTTTGGACTATTTTGTAATTTTATTATTTTTCCCTATGGGTCCAGACTTACGGGACACCCTGTATATATATATATATATAGTAATTTATTATAGTTTAAGGCATAACAAAAGCGCCAGAGTAGTTACATTATTGCAGAATAGTTACAGTTACGTAATTGGGTCGGGAGAGCCTTTTTAAGCCCCCAAAAGAGCAACGTTGTAAAATCATGTTTTAATAAGGTCACTTTTCTTACCTCTTACCAAATAAAGGCGCAAGAAGAGTAGTCTAAACTTAAAGCACTTAAAGCATGATAATTTTCCATTGTCCGTATATGAACTGCCAATGGGGCCATCAAATTTAAGCATCATGATTGCTGTGTACGGTCTTCATTTCATTATTGACAAAATTTCGGTGCTACTGTAGTATGCGGTCTACCTACGATTGGTTAGGTTTAATCATGATATTTTCGTTAAAACTAACGAAAATATCATGACTAAACCTAACCAATCGTCAAGGGCGATTGACAATGGGATGTAAACAAACAATTAGTAAACAAGATAAGAAGCTATAATTAAAAGGTAGACCGCATACTACAGTAGCACCAAAATTTCTTCTAAATTTAGTCATTGCAGTTATCTTAATTGCATTACATGGGTGGATTTCGTTACGCCTAAAGAAAGACAAAAATTCTCAGTGTATATATATATATATAATACAAGCGTGTGTTATAAAAAAATTCTGGATTTGCTAAAAAGGGAAAGTCACTTGATTTACGGAGTAAACAGTTCTCGGCTTGTGTAATTTTATATACATTTATAGTTCATAATATTTGTTTAACTATATGTAAAAATAAACTATTTATAATGACAAATACTATATACTATATATATGTATATACAGGCTGGGCAGTAACGCGTTACAAGTAACGGCCGTTACGTAACGCGGTACTTTTTTAGTAACGGTAGTGGTAGCGGCGTTACATTTCAAATCAAGTAACTCTTTCAGTAACGACGTTACTTTTTTAGGGAAATACATTCGTTAGTCGTTACTCGTTACTTTTTTATCGTAGCTCGCAATTAGTTTCTTTCGATCCTCACTCATTATTCATTAACCGTCAAAAATTTGTTCCTTCACTGTGAGCGAGGTGTGCATGTTGGCCGTTGGCATGCTGGCAGCCTACCCTCATCCACCCTCTCCCCCTACACTGACAGCACTGTCAAAGTAAAAAGGCGAAGAACCCTGGAGCAGGGAGGAACCTAAGTTCAACAGAGGTTTCGTCATTCCTCTCATCTGGGCCTTCACTGCACGTTAGCTCTGCATCCTTCCCATCCACTAACTTTAAAAATATGTTTATTAAACTTAACACTCATATACCATCTAGTGCTGTTGTTGAGCCGGGTTTTTTCAGTAGGGAAGGATATGTTGCGTTCGAAACGAGGCTCGCTCTTCGATGCAACTTTTGAGAAGTTCGTTTTCTTAAAGGCCAATAAAGATCTTTTGAATAATAGTTCTTAAGTTTGTATATTTAGCTAATAAATTTAAATTATCATTGCCATGCACAATAACTCATTTGTTTCATTTCTTTAGTATTTCGTATTATTGTTTTGCAAAACTAAACTTTCCTGGTATATTCTAGCATTAGTAAATTAGTATCAGTAGTATGCTACATCCTGTTATGTTGCAATTCCTAGTAATAAATCTTGCAGTAATTTTGTTTCACTTATTTTGAAAATATTATGCTTTATAAGTCATAACAACGCAATGAAGGCATGCACAGACTTCATAGCTATGCATTAACCAGTGGATACAAACCAACACATACTCGCACAAGCGAATGTTTATATAATATAATATTTTATGTATATATAAATTATAATATACCTATGCATATATATAATATATTCACATTTCATTAAAAGTAACGGTAACGAGTGACGGTGCCGTTACTCGTTACTTTTTTAAAAATGGTAACTCTAACGATAACGGCGTTACATTTAGACTGTAGTAACGGTAACGGTAACGGCATTACATTTACAAAGTAACGAGCACAGCACTGTATATATATCGCCTTTAGAAGCAGGGCCACCAGCTTGACCTCCGTGTGAAGAGAGACCAACGCATGAAACAACATAAGGTTCATAAGATATATATATATATATATATATATATATAGGGTGTTTCAGGAGGAAAGGTCAATACTTCGGGAGGTGATAGTATCGGTCATCGTGAGAAAAAAAGTTCATATGAACATGTGTCTAATTCTGAATGGTTACGGAGATAGAGCTGTTTGAATCTACAAATACAAAAGCATTGTTAATGGTAATCAATAAAGAGAAACCAATTACTGTTTCTAACATTTAATTTTTAAACATTGGCATTTTGAATGGTATCAGATACAGAAATGACAAATTTGTTACAGTTTACAATACGTTTTCGAAAATCCCACCGTCTGAGTTGATCTTGACGTTCCTTTATGCGGGCAGCAGCATCCAAAATGCGCGCGAGCAATTCGTCTCGTGTATCCACCTTTCTTTTTTAAACTTGACTCTTCAGCCACCCCCACAAACAATAATCTAACGGAGAGAGGTCTGGAGACTTTGGTGGCCATTGAATGGGACCACCGCGGCCGATCCATCGACCAAGGAAAGTTTGATTTAGGTATTGCATCACCAGATGGGTAGAATGTGGAGGAGCTCCGTCATGCTGAAAGTACATACCGGAATTCTGCGGTTCGGAAACCGTCGACGGTATTCTGCAACAGCAGCTGTTGCACTTTCATCGCAAAAACCGTAGACATACACCATATCTGCATATTCGGCATGTGTGAAGGTGTGTGGCATTCTTAACATTGCTTCAAACACCAAACAATGTCACTCACAACAGTCAGCTGTCGATTGGCTTATGTTACATGCTTACATTACAGCTTACATGGTTCAAGGTTATAGGGGAGGGAAGGGGGAGGAAGAGCTGTGCGCGCATCAAATTCAAGCAGCTCTATCTCCGTAACCATTCAGAATTAGATACATGTTCATATGAACTTTTTTTCTCATGACCGATACTATCACCTCCCAAAGTATTGACCTTTCCTCCTGAAACACCCTGTATATACTATATATATATTATATATATATATAATATATACAGGTTAAACTTGGGGATAAGTGAAGTCGAGTGTGTGATAATTCACAGATGTCGTGGGGTGATTTTTTTGGTACCTCGAAACTTTTAAAAAAATTATATAAAGAAATCTAGAAACACTTTTAATGTCGATAAAAGAATATGTTGGTCCTAATTAGATGAGGCTACTCTAGGTTAGACCAGTTAAAGTTCGTTTAGGTTAGGGTGGATTTGGTTCGCTCGTACCTCACTATTTAGGGACTTCACTCTTTGAAGCCCGATTTCATTACGAATTAAAAAACAACGTATTTTCACGAGAATCAAACGCAAATGAAAGCCCTAAATAGGTTTTTCCAAAATAAGTAAATAAAAGTTGTTTGGGTTTGATAATGAATTCGCCATGACTCCAAATGAACTGTGAATGACTATAAATGTCTAAACGACTCTAAATTACTATAAATGACTAAATGACTATAAATGAACCTTCTTACAACATTTATTTCTGCAACCACAAAACTACACATCTTTCTTACATTTAAAATTGTGTACTTAACTTGGAGAATAATATTATGTGCAGCACTCACGTTGTTGCAGTCCGACCAACGCTGCCTTGTTCACAAAAAAAGCTGTTGAGAGAACAGATAAGCCACGCAAAGTTTGTCAAGGCTGCCAAACCGGGAGTTAAATTCCAGGACAAGTGACGCTCGGGTACAAATAGATTCAATGTACAAAATTATACGATTTATGCACACAACACTATTATGGGTCCATATGGACCCGTTCGGCCGAAAAGGGTTAACAACCCGGAATTGCATTAGGAACATTTCTTACGCCCTTCTTGGTTCGATGGTACTAAGGCTAGGTTAGGTTAAATAGTCTTTTACACATACGGATTTAAATAAATAAGCCGGTACCTCGCTTACGCGGAGATACACACACATACGTGTGTGTGTGTGTGTTAGATTTACATTAGGAAAAATTAAATTACTAGATTTAGTTGAAAATACTGAACCGTAAAACATTTTTTACTTAAACTGAATTAAAAACGAAAACTACTTGAAATGTACATAAATGTATATCATTTCGTATCCATATGTACAAATTAAGATTACTTAAAAACAAGGCAAATTACCATTCTCATTCGGAATGTGTGGAATTTTTATGCAGCTTCGAAGTAGAACACTGTCAGTTTGTCAATTCACAGTTAATATATGTATAATCTCTTAACCTTTCACATACGTTTCGGAAAAAAATTCGCCTACAAACAAAATTTCTAAAAAGCATAAAATCTTACTAATTAGTAATGATTGGGTTCCGTTCTTGAACTTTTATTATGTTACCAAAAAGAATGAAATATCCAAACAAAAACGGAATATTACCACTTGGTAATTTTGTCTGCATTTTAGAAAGTTTGTTTCTCGGCGAACTTTCTTCTTGAACTGTTCATAGCGTCGCATTTTTCCAGGCATTAATTGCCGATGAAATATACTTGACAAAAATACGCCCCAATGTACCTCAAAGGGCCAATTACATCTCATTCTAAAAAGAATTACATCATCTGTTTCTCGTAAATTACCTCAATCAATCTCAGCATCAAACATGCGGCGGTACGAAGATTTAATATGACGTCACTAGTAGGTATAATCACAAAACAAACGTTCTTTTAATAGTAAATGTTGTTAAACGGTTTATAAAATCTGACTTGATAAAATCTGCATAGAGTTACATACAAATTCACAATAGAACAATATAAGTAACAATATATTCTCGTATAATTTTAAGGCTTTACAGTCTTAACTGCGCAAAGGCTTCGTTAATGATACATTTTTGTGGTCCTTATATCAAAATATAATTTCACTTAAGTACATAAATAATCATTATAAAGTATAACGGTAAATGCTCTGATGAAACAAACGGAAATATTTTCTAGTAATTTTACGATGCCTATTATTCCTTCAGGGCAGAGACATGGAATTGTGGGGATCGGGTTTATCGCTTAAATTTATCATGTATGAGTTTAGGATCCATTTCAAGGAAGGAAAAACTCGTCAGATACTGATTTACACACCGGTAACACGGCATCTTTTGTATCCTTTTGCTGTTATACTCGCAAAGACTTTTGAGGAAGTGTCCCTCCTTGCATGACATTATCGACCAATTATCGTAGGTTCCTCTTCAATGGCAAATTCCTCATTTGGAGCTTTGTCTTTCTTTCTTTTCCTCGAACAGATTGCGAATGTGAGGGTGGCCACGACCTCTATGACGAAGGTGATCCAAGCGAGGATGTAGGAGAAGCCGTAGTACCACTCTGACCCTGGGGGGTGTCTGTACGTCGCGGCATAAGACACGGCAGTGGCACTTACCTCCAAAACGACTAAAGCACAACCAGCTGCGAGCATAGAAAAATATTCTGTAATTATAAACCATGAGAGGCCAAATCTGTTTTTAGGAATTCTTATTCAATGCAGAAGTTTGCTTTTGTTATAAGCATGAGAGTAACAAGACCTCTAAACTGTACAAAAATCATTGAATTTTATCACAATATCCATAAGAAGCTAAAGGAATAGACCTACAACACAGCCTTTAGTGGCAGTTGCACTTTGCCGAGTTTGTTCTGGCTATCGTCGACAATTTTACTAAGTCTCAGGAAAGCCCCCCTGACATTAAAGAGTTAATGGAATTACGTCACTGACTAGTTTGATCATCTTACATGATAAGAGGTGACAGCACGCTGCCAAGCGTTTGTACATGTATCTTGTGTGCTTGAAGGTGTAAAGGGAGAACACGAATCCTAGTCCCATAATGAAAATTGTAATAAGAGAAAAGGCAGCTATAGTTCGTTGGTAATCTGTGAACGAGATCAAAAGTTAAGACAATTTCCTAATTAAAAGTGGTCAAGTTATATATATATATATATATATATATATATATATATATATATATATATATA
The DNA here is from genome assembly GCA_023014485.1 of Bathynomus jamesi. Taxonomy (NCBI): domain Eukaryota; kingdom Metazoa; phylum Arthropoda; class Malacostraca; order Isopoda; family Cirolanidae; genus Bathynomus; species Bathynomus jamesi. Next base: position 336,446 of record JAJOZX010003930.1, on the reverse strand, counting down.
CACAAGGTGGCGCAAAAGTCATAAACCATAGGCACATTTTAATAATTTGTGTTTTAATATGTGTTTTGTTTTTTCAGATTTGTTGTTGAACCTATGACACAGAAATTGACAATAGATGAACGAATGGAGATAGTTTTAATGTGTGCAAGGTGTGGTAACACACACCGATCAGTTGCTACTGCTTTTAATGACAAACACCCGGAGAGGCCACCAGTTGTTCAGGTATCAGTTGGAAAACTGTTCACTCGCTTCAAAGAAGCGGGAAGTATTCATGATCGGCCGCGTAGTGGCCGACCAAAAAGTTCAACCGATGCAGCAACATCACAAATGGTACTCAATCACCTCGAAAACAGCCCAAGTAAGTCCTTAAGAAAGTTATCCCAGGAAACGGGTGTCTCCAGAAGATCCATTCAACGAATTCTTACGACAAATCGTTTCCACCCCTACAAAGTCCAACTCGTTCAGGACCTGCACGGTGACGACACAGACCGTCCTGTAGAGTTCTGCCAGTGGTTTCTACAACATTGACAGCTTCAACGAAGGATCATGTTCAGCGACGAAGCGATATTTCACCTCAGCGGTCGTGTCAATAAGCATAATTCACGCTATTGGGTCAATGAGAACCCCCACTGGATGGTGGAAGGGCATGTGCAATTCGATCCACCAATTATGGTGTGGGCTGTGCTCTGGGGGAATCGGTTAATTGGTCCGTACTTTTTCGACGGCAATGTAACAGGTGAAACATATCTGCATATGCTGCAAACATCTCTAATGCCCATACTGGACGACATTCCATTGGCAGAACAGGCGGAGATGTGGCTTCAGCAGGATGGTGCACCACCACATTTCGCAACCATCGTCCGGAGCTCTTTAGATGAAACATTCCCAAACAACTGGATCGGACGGCGAACGCCCGTCGAATGGCTACCTAGGTCTCCAGACCTCACGCCTCTTGACTTTTTCTTGTGGGACCATTTCAAGTCGGTATTCTATGCTGATCGACCCAGAACCGTACGTTCTCTAAAGGATAAAATCATATCTGAGTGTGCCAAAATCAGTACCAATGTGTTAAGGAATGTTCAAACATCATGCATTCTACGCGTCAGAAAGTGTCTCCAAGTGGAAGGCCACCAATTCGAACATTTATTATAATTTAATAAAATGTGCCTATGGTTCCTGACTTTTGCGCCATCCGAGAGAGAGAGAGAGAGAGAGAGAGAGAGAGAGAGAGAGAGAGAGATATTTTTAAATTAATTTCATTCACCGGAACCATACATATAGTAAACCGCTCTCAGAATCATACCAAACTTCATATCCTACCTTTTTTTGTCTTCCTATTCTAACTAATGTTATACTACAAGTCACTAATTAAAATTATTGGTCAACATTTACTGTACGCTGACGCAGTATACATCATTTATAAGCTTACCATGAAGTATAAGTTCGCGCAGATTAAATGACAAATAACTTATTATCACAAAAAACTTTGACTCGATCTCACGACCTTCCGATGAGTAATCCAGCGTCTTAACCACTTGGCTACCCGGGTACACATTTATCCAGGAATCAATTGTTTTGGTACTATCCTGTTATCTCCCCACCAATAAAGTGAATAAAAAACCTAACCTAACCTATCCTGTTATCAAACAGGATAGTACTTTATTAGATTACAGGATAAGTTAGGTTAGGTTTTTGACTCACTTTATTGATGAAGAGATAACAGGATAGTACCATTTTTTTTTATGGAAGAGTGAACAGCGGGACTGCACGCCGCCTGCCACCCACTGGGAATCGAACACGAGGCCGAAGGATTCGTAGTCAGCTGTGCTAACCACTGCACCACCGAACTGTATAAGTGTCTTCATATAATAAATTTGGAAAACATTTTAGTTCATTTTTCAATATGACAAAATATGTAAAAAACGAAATCGGAATAAAAGCTTAAATTTCGGATATTAATTGAATTTGATCCTGGCACAAGTGAGGTTGCACTTTTCTCTTTGTTCGGCCAATATGAACGATATCCGATAAAATGTAAGCTATATATATATATATATATATACACAAAGGTGGGCACCCGGGCCTGAAAAAGGACCGACGGTCCCGGTCCCGGTCCTTGCCTCAAACTGGACCGACGGTCCCGGTCCCGGTCCTTTCTGAAGATAGGACCTAGGAACGACTCGGTCCTCGGTCCTTATATATAATATAAGTGAAAAATTTGATTAAAATGAAAAATGAAATTAAAGACACCGGAAATCTTTAATTTTATTAACGTAAATTATAATTAATACAATACATAAATGATGAAAAAAAGTTATTAAGTTAAATGCTTGAGTTTCCCTTCAAGAAGACTAGCATTTCAAGACTAGCATCTTCTTTAGAACTTCAAATAATCACTAAACACACTAAAATCACTAAAAAAGACCGTCCGGACCGGACCGTCCGGAATTGCTTAAAAATGGACCGTCGCTCCTCATTTCGGTCCTCACTGAGAAAAGGACCGACTTTCCCGCTCACGGTCCTTAAAAAGGACCGAGTTCCTGGAATTCAGTCCTTTTGGAACTCGGTCCTGCCCACCTTTGTATATATATATATATATATATATATATATATATATGGGGATTCTTATTTATGTGAATGTCATTCAGTGTATTTAATATTTGAAGATAAAACGATAATTGCCGCCATAAAATATAATAAAACTTCAAAATGAAACGGCTTTAATTTCATTTTAATTTAATTTACAATAAAATACGTATGAATTTTAGTTTAGGGGCACTTTTAATATGACACTTTCTTTGCCAAACAGTTTTCCTCTCTCTCTCTCTCTCTCTCTCTCTCTCTCTCTCTCTCTCTCTCTCTCTCTCTCTCTCTCTCTCTTTATATACTGTATATATTCTTTTTTGAATTACTTACGTACGTAAGTTGTAACTTGGTCTGACTCTGGGAAGAAGTCAGTATAAGAACAGCGATCTGGAAAAATATCATCATTTTAAAAATCTGATTTCTCTCCTCTTGCAAATTACTTCACATTCAACGTCACTCCCATTCCCATCCACGATCCGCAAATGGGAATGTTGGAAATAAGAATTCCAGATTTGGGAACAGAGTTCCCGATTTGGAAAAGTTCAAAAGAGACGCTGACGCAATTGCATACCGTACGAAAGGTATGAAAAATCTAACAAGGTGGAAAATAGTACGCAAGTGAGAATGGGAATGAAACGATTTGAGAATTGTCTCCTTCGAAATTCCCACTTTTGAATTTCTCATCTTTGGACGAAAAGTGAAATAGGGATGACGTTGAGTGGAAAAAGACGATTCATCATCAAGAGAAACAACATAATTCTCATTTTTTTTATTTATTGAAAGAAAGCATCTTTTTCAATCAGCTTTTTAAGTGTATTTCTTCAACTTTTACTGACGACATTCTAAGAATTAAAAGGTCTCATGCAGGGATGATTCATCAGAAGCCATTTTAAGTTTGTTTCCTCTTTCACGCCAGATAAAGGCACCTGTTTATATACTGTATATATATATATATATATATATATATATATATATATATATATATATATATATATCCCAAAACTTACTCCACGAACAAGACTATATAAAACCTCAGAAAACACCCACAATTTAAAAATCAGGTTATATACAGGTCTGTATTTAATATTTACAAAGTGATTTTATCTTGTAAATTTCTAGAAAAACTGTAAAAGTCCTTTGGATTCTAAATATATAAAAATAATTAATTCCTGGCTGTTAACTACCATATAAATATAATAATAATAATAATAATAATAATTAATAACTCTTCAGAGTTTCGAGAGAATAAAATGAGTGAATAAAACTATATTCATCTTTTAGAGGCTCATTTTCTCCTTTTATTCATCACTATCTAACGTCAAGTTATAGACACCAATAATAACCAGTACGAATTGTTACAAAGACGTCATTCATTGACGAATGTTTTAACATCTTGAAAAGATCTGTTAATACTGTAGTGTCTAAATTCATACTCAAGGTTCAGTATTTTGCTGAGAACTTTGCTCTTCAGTTCTTTTCTAATCATTAAATACTCGTAGAAGTATAAAAGTAACGTTTATTATTTTAGTATTATGCAAGTTAAAGCTATTATATTAGCTAAATATATACGAAATGCTATAGACAGTACAGAGTTCACTGCCACTTCTATATTCAATGTTTATTTAAAAATCAATGTTTATTCAGAAATTAACGCACTACCCTTCAGTGTGTATATATATATATATATATATATATATATATATATATATATATATATATATATATATATATATATATATATATATATCTTACTCTGGGGCCCTGAATACTGAAAAGTGAAACGAAACAGACCGATTTTCTGCATGGGATATAGGTTAGATTAAGTTAGGTTTCTGTCAATTTTATTCAGTAGTAATGTTTGGGTTATTTAACCTTCTTCGTAACGGCAAGGTTATGTGACGGAGGGGACCTACAGCTTTACACGGGATTCGAGCCATCTACGGTTGGCTACATCATCTAAACGTGGTGGACAGTCACTCATTCAAGTACCGACGTCGCTTAACCTCGCTAATCTAATGGAATATACCCTACATCCTACAGGTTGCCACATCCTCTGGGTCCAGGTTCGAATCTCATATGAAGCTGTATAGGTTCCCTCCGTCCAGGGCCGGATTTTCCAATAGGCAACATAGGCCATTGGCCTAGGGCCCACCAGTAACTGGGGGCCCACTGGGGACCTCCTACAATCCCTTGACACAAACAGTATCATTGACAAATTTGCCATAGAAAAAAGCAGGAAAAAGTCATTTTGAACTTCACATAGTTGTGCTTGCAAAATTTATTATGCTTCAGTTTCATTGTATTTTTCCATTATTCCTATGTGTAAGATGTACATGATATGGAACTTGATTTACTTTGATGTACTTGATATGGAACTAATTTGATTAAAAATTATTAATGTGTAATGTATTACATTATGTTGTAATTCTTATTGCAAAATTTATTATGCTTCAATTTGATTGTATTTTTTTCCATTATTCCTTTGTGTAAGAATAAGTTGTACATGATATATAAAACTAATTTGAATAAAATTATTGATGTGTTACATTATGTTGTAATTCTTTTTTTTTTTACATTACAATATTACGATATATATATATATATAATATTTTTTTTTGGGGGGGGGGGGGGGGCACTGATAAGGTTTGGCCTAGGGCCCACAAGCAAGTAAATCCGGCCCTGCCTCCGTCACATGAGCTTTGCTTATCTTTACGAAGGAGGTTAAGCAAGTCCAAACATTAGTGATCTATTAACCAGGGACACCTTTCAGCGGATGCGCCTTAAGCGATCTTTCTGCATTTTTCAAAGAAAACACAAAGTTTCATGGGATACACAAAGAAACCAAATCATCTTTTAAAGTTTAGCTGTTGAACGATTTACTTTGAAATATTTGTAAATATTTAACATTAAATTTTAAACTGTTTAGAATGTTTCGCCTTTTTAGATGGATAATAATCTAACTTCAGAAATGCTTGGCACAATAAATTAACCAAAATATAACAATCTCCATTCCCAATAGCTCTCTCTCTCTCTCTCTCTCTCTCTCTCTCTCTCTCTCTCTCAAAGTAAAAGTAAAAGTAAGAAATAAAACCCCAAAAGTTAAGAAAGGGAGTGGTCTCCCGCTATAAATCGTCCCAAGAAGGGATTTATCTTCTCAGGTAAATATTTTTGTATCTTCTCAATGAGATTTATTTCCTAGAAACTTGCATGAGAGCTTTCACACTTATATTAAGTAGAACATGAAACGAAAACCTTTTGATATATGCATCCCCAAATCTATAAAAGAGCTTGCTCTTAACGCCTGCGCGTGCATGGTTGAGCCCAGACGTCCTGTCTTCTACTCACTCTCTCATACTCAAATTATATATATATACACGAGTATATATGGTCACCACTATGTACTCGTAGTTCCCTGATTATAAATAATTAAATGAGTTGACCAGGTAATTTAATAGTTCACTAATATTTGAGGTCACGAATTGATTTTTCAGTCAACAATGAGAAAGGATAGAATGCGCGGTTTTTCTTTTAATTAACAAAACAAATAAATGTTCACAATTACTATTACAATGGCTACAATTGAATGTTGCAGTGATACAGTGACTGAATTACTGGAATTAATGTTAATTACTGTACATTGAAAGACAAATGCACAGTAGATTATCAACGAATTGTAAGATTACGCGCGAATGAATTTCAGAATTCTTTACGGTTGAAAGGAATGACAGGGAGGCGATGGAGAGATGGTGTGGTCGCGTGACCTCGCTGCAGTTAGAGATAGTTTCTCTACCATTCTCCAAGAAAGTGTCGGTGGTTCCGCCACCTGTATCTGTTGTCACTTTTTTTAGGGGGCCTGCTAGCCCCTTGTGTGGTTGTTAGGCCTCCGGGTTCGGATCCCCAAATCTACAAAAGAGCTTGCGCTTAACGCCTGCGCGTGCATGGTTGAGCCCAGACTTCCTGTCTTCTACTTACGCTCTCATTTCCGTTCCACACTTTTTCTACTTTTTTCCTCCCATCTCTTCGCCTGTTCAAGTTTCTCTTCTTCACTGTCCTCTTTCTTGGTCACATCGACCACGGTAGGCCGAAACGAGAGTAGGCAGAAGCGAGGGCCTATTAAAAATAAATGCTACAGCTTCAAAAAGCTCCAGCCGCAGACCTTCTATAGAACGCTGTACCGTCAGAAGTCTTCATAAGAGTGACCCTTGGTGATGCCATTCGATATGCACCGATATATATATATATATATATATATATATATTATATATATGGTGGTGTAGTGGTTAGCGTCACTGACTATGAATCCATCGGCCCCAGGTTCGAGACCCGACGGCAGCCGGCGCGCAGCAAAACCCAGCTGTTCATCCTTCCACACAATAAAGAAAGTGGTTGGTAGATAAATGGGTACCCTAGGTGGCCTAGTGGTTAAGACGCTGGGGTGCTGATGGGGCGTGGTTCGGATTCCACGTTAAACTGTAGGTCTAAGGTGGAGTGAAAAGCTTGACTTTCGTCAGAATGAATAATTCGGGCGGAAGCCAACCAAAGGTTATATATATATATATATATGAACTTCCTTTTAAATTAATTAATTTAATTAAAGTTTAATTACTGTATTACGCCTATTTCAACAGTTAATCCTACTAGAAAACGTAATCAAAATTTACATCATACAGTTATGTGAAGCGAATAAACTTGTGTGTGTGTGTGTGTGTGTGTGTGTGTGTGTGTGTGTGTAGGTGTGTCCTCTTCTGTAATGTTTTATTTATAGACTTAAAATAAAGGAAGAAACAAGAAACAATGCCAACACAAATAATGAAAGAAAAAATTGAAATGAAAAATATGAAGATAATGCTTCATGTTAACAACCGATGAAGGCGACCCCCTACGGACAAACACGCGCACACACACACACACACACACACACACATATATATATATATATATATATATATATATATATATATATACATAAAGAAACGTGCTATAAAGCCCACGGATTAAGTGTCAGTCGACTTCGTGGTGCTTAAAATAGAAGTGTCTCTTGCACGTCTTAGCTGAATACCTCACCAGAGAACAAAGGAGACGGACAGGGAAACGAAGTGTGTGTGTGTGTGTGTGTGTGTGTGTGAGAGAGAGAGAGAGAGAGAGAGAAATGATGAAAGAATATCTTATTAGTAGTAAAAAGTAATGTATCATAAAACTGAATTTAAATATTTGCCTTCAGTTTTAGCTAATATTATATAATTATCCTGAAACTTTATTTATGCCACGACTGCTAACACAAAGCAATTTAACCTGAAACTTAAACTCCAGCCATCAAAGCCAAAAACTTGAAGGCACGGTAACGTTCAGGGCCACCGAGAGCTGCCACGGGCCCGCCCCGGGGAAGGATTGGTATATGGGCCCCCCTGTTTACTCACTATTTTATTATGAATGTTGTTCGTGTACATAACAAGCAAACTGATTATATGTTCAAGTCACTATTCAAAACATACAGTATGAATAAACAACTCGGAGGAAAATGATCATTTTATTTTCGAATCAATTCTATTAATTCTATCACCATACAATTTACAAATGCAGTACCAGGTCATGCAGGCAAGATAATTGTTTACTGCAAGATTTTCATAATTAGAAGTGTACTTTTTTTGCCTTCTCTCTAGCAAAGTGGTAAATGATTCTGATGAAATTTAAAGTACGTGCTAACTGGCTTTCAATTACAGTGATTCCCAGATCTGTCAGTCGGTCTTGGGCATTGGTGGACCGCAGATAATATTTTATCTGTTTCAGTTTGACTATGATAATCTCTATATAAATGTATGTTCATTAATTATGTTTCCTCTCTGTTATTTAATCAACTGCTTTATTAATATTTTTAAATTTTATTCCCCCTCTTTCCGGGCTCCCTAGAGGTCCGGGCCCCAGGGATTTATCCCGGCTTCCCCGCCCTCTCGGCGGCCCTGGTAACGTTATTATAGTTTTGCACTGTCGTGTTCCACATTTTTATTATATTTAAAGACAAACCGATGTAAGTATGATGTATTATTAAATACGTATAAATATAATTACTTCTATCATCATTACAAAGAGCGATGGTCTTCAATAATCTCGTGTTCTTATATAACAACGAAAGAAAAAATATTTTCATATTAAACGGAATTTATTGACTCCAAAAAAAAACGCTTATCTATTCACACATTTTAGTTCTAAAAATGTTCTTTCAGCTTCATCATTCGTTGCTCTAAAGTGGAATATTTCATTTTACTCTTCTTTATTTCTGACGTTCACTTTTTTCATTGCTGCTATTGCTGATATTTTCAGGTTACTTCTTTGTCGGGATGAGGTCCAGACATTAGGTACGAGCCTCTTTTAGTTTCTTTTGGAATTAAACGATTGATGGTTTCTTTAAAAAACTTAAATGAACATCATCCGACAAGCGGTGATCAGCAGTTTGTACTTCCTTTCCTGTCAATATTTAATAACTTTTAAAGCTCGTTCATAGAAAGTGCTTGTGATTTCTGCGACTTTCGTAAACGGACCAATACCCATTTCGTCTATAAGACCAAAACATTAACAGTCTAAAAAACTTACTAAACCTAACCTAACCTAGCATAACCTAACCTATCTTAAACTAACCTAACCTAACTTAACCTAACCTAGCGTAACCTAACCCATCTCAAACTAACCTAAATAATAATAACTCGTCGATAGAATGTCAAGTCGATCAGATGTCGTAAGGTCGTCGTAAACTGGTTGAACTAGTCCCAAGAAGAAGGGAAGTGTTGCAGTAATTCATGAAATGAAACGTGGGATGTACTTTCGAACCAATAAAATTTATCACCAACATAATACCAATTCTTAATTAAACAATGTTTAAATGACATTTATTCTTCTGATACCTTGGTTCTAATTCCATTTCAACAGTGAAGACAGGGTGAAATAAGCTATAAAATTTTTTGTTACAGACACTCCTTCCCTTGGTTGGGATGCCTTTGGCATTAACCACTTAATTTTTTTTTATATTATTACTCATACCATTATACCAATGCTGTTATTTTGGTATTATTTTCTTACATGTATTGTTAAATAAAACATGGGATGTATTGTACTTTCGGACCAAAATACTATCATTAACGCAATGCCAATTCTTAATTAAAACAACGTTTATTTTTAACTGAAACAAAGTAGTTATAGCAATTAAAATTTTCAAGGAAAAAGGTTTTTAATTAACGTTGAAATCATCATTCTGACAAGAAGAAAAACTTGAAGCAAAAACATATAAATATATGAAGGGTTACACGCGGGAGGTAAATATTGTTCACGAAATAATAAAACTTTATTTAATATCTTCTTCACCAAACTAAGCGGCTCAAACAGCGATGAAGCAATTTAAACGAACTTTATGAAATAGTATGACTAAGAGCTGACATTTTAACTTATATATATATATATATATATATATATATTATTAATTAATAACATGGTACCCCCGCCAAGTACTTGCAGTCAGTGCAAAGGAAAGTTTGCTGCTTACGCGTTTGATTTAGCTAATAATAACGACCAATTAGTTTGCAGGTGGTGCTCGAACGTGAATTTGCTGGAGAACAAGCTACAGCGTGAGAGGAAGGCCAGAATGAGGTTTGAAGAAAGGGTGATGCTCCTGACGGCGAAATTAGGATCCCCTAGTCCTTCTGAGAGGAGTTATCCTTCAGTCACGGCCTCTCCTGCCTCAATTTCTACTAATAGTATAAATAATGCTAACCGCCCTATCTCTCCCCCTAGTTCCCGACCCTTCGTGCAAGTGCGTAATGGAGCCTCATTGAGACAACCTAAGACTTGTCTACCAGTATTAACGAACAATAAGTTTTCTGTTTTAGGCTTCGAAGACGTAGACGAACTTGAAATACGACTCGTTGGTGACTCCATTTTTCGAGGGCAGCTCGAGGAATTCTGTGGGAGAAACCCCCGTCGTAGGCGCCGTTACTGCTACCTTGGTGCAAGGGTGGAGGATATAACTAATAGTGTTGAATTTTTTACGGATGGAACATCTGAGGACACAACGTGTTATTCATGTCGGTACTAATACGTTTTCAATTCTAGATCGGAAGAGCTACTGGCGAGTTATAGGGACTTACTAGAGCGACTAAAGTAAAAAACTAATAAGATTGTTTTAACAGGTATACTTCCTCGAATTATCCAGCGTAACGAGTTCTACAGCAAGGCGACCTATGTTAACAATAACCTAAAGTCACTTTGCCAACAGGAAGGAGTGCATTTTGCGAATTTTTGGAGCAATTTCTACGGCAGGAGGGACTTGTTTCTCGGAGATGGACTTCATCTTAATGACGTTGGAGTTGCGCATAAGAAGACTATTTCATAATACTCTCTTCTTTTCAGGCTGCCGTAACTCGAACGGTCGCGGCGTAATTTCCTTAAATTTCCCTTGCGCGCGCGAAGGTATCGCGGTTACAAACAATTTAAAGGTTCTATTCTTAAATGCTCGTAGCCTACGAAATAAAATAAGTGAATTTTTTTCTTTAATTGCTTGTAAAGACTGATTCAATTGCGATAAATGAATCGTGGCTTAGCACTGAAACACGTGACTTTGTAGGGGGAGTATCAAATTAGAGGTTATAGACTTTTTGTTAAAAACAGAATAGGTAGGCGAGGAGGAGGTGTTATGTTGTATATCAAAGATAATATTGCGAACATAGAATTGAAGCACAGAATTCCAGAACCAATAGATTCGACTACAGCAGAACTTAAATTGAACGATTTCAAACTTGTTGTTGCCCCTAATCAAACAGCTGATACGGACGAAGCATTATATCATGAACTGAAGAGAATAATAGGTAGTGAACAGGACTAAATTATGGGTGACCTTAATTGCGCCAACGTGAATTACGAAACAAGGGAGACGCGGAAGGTAATCGTTTAGTTAATTTTCTCAAAGATAGCTTTCTTATTCAAAATGTTTGGGAACCTACGAGGTTGGACAGTATTTAAGATTTAGTAATAACTACGGATGATAGGCTAATCACTGATCTTCAAGTAATAGAATCGTTAAGCAATAGCGATCACAATATGGTAGAGTTTGTCCTCTCAGTAAGTCACTCGAAACCAGCTAACTCAACTAAAATTCCTAACTTCCAGCGCGCAGACTTTTGTAAATTTAGAAATGAATTGTCACACGTCAATTGGGAAAACGTAATGGGGATCTCCAACACAAAAACAATGTGAGAATCGTTTGAAATAGTATTTAGGACTATAAATGAGGAATGTGTACCGTACAAGATTAAGCCTGTGAAAGTAAATAACAAACACTTGTGGTTTATTTCTAGAGTAGGGGATATTATAAAGAACAGAGATAGGGCTTATAGGCTACATAAGTGCGATAAGGACAATCTGTGGTTGCGAAACAACTACATATCTATAAAGCGTGAAGCGAAAAGCGTAATAAAAAATCCAAGCGCGATTTTGAAATTTCCATAGCTCGTGACGGCAAAGAAAACTCCAAGCGATTTTTTCAATACGTCAACAATAGGAATCCAGTAAAGAGTATCTTGGGGTCGTTGAAAAATTCTGACGGAGAGCTAGTTTCTGAAAACAAGCAAATGGCTACCCTCCTAAACGAATTTTTTACGTCAGTTTTTACAATAGAAGATGAAACGAATATCCCTATTGTCATAGACATAATACCTTTTGATAATAGTAATACTTTAGATGATATTGTGGTTAGTGTAAGGGAGGTAATGCACTAATTAGTAAACTGAAAATGCGTGAATCACCAGGGCCGGATCCCATATACCCCATACAACTAAAAGAATTAAAAGAAAGCATTGTTGTGCCGCTAACAAAGATTTTTAATGCGTCTATTTCCGAGGGGTACGTACCAGGTAATTTCAAGTTAGCAAGTGCACATCTATCTTTAAGAAAGGCGATAAAGGTGCGGCGGGAAATTATAGGCCAATCAGTTTAACGTCTATTGTAGGTAAGCTACTGGAATCAATAATTAGGGATCTTATAGTCGAACACTTAGAATTGCATAACTTGGTTAGAAATACGCAGCACGGTTTTAGGCGAACCAAATATTGCTTAACTAATCTTTTAGAATTTTTTCAAAGCGTGGTTGAAGTTTACGATAGTCGTCGGGCGGTAGATGTAGTGTATTTAGATTTTCAAAAAGCGTTTGACACCGTACCGCACAAAAGACTCATTGTAAAAACTAAGGCTCATGGAATCAGCGGTGAAGTAATAAATTGGATAGAAGAGTGGTTGCGAGGTAGGAAACAGAGGGTGGTCGTGATGGAGCGGAGTCGTCTTGGGCTAATGTAGCAAGCGGCGTTCCTCAGGGTTCTGTATTGGGCCCCATGCTTTTTCTTATATTAACGATTTAGATGTCAGCCGAGTCAGTAGCCTACAGTTTCAAAGTTTGCGGATGACACGAAGTTGGGTAGTAGGGCGATTAATGACGAAGACAGAGGTAAAATCCAGGAAGATCTGAATAAAATTGTAGATTGGTCAGTCACATGGCAAATGAAATTTAACGTCGATTAGTGCAAAATTTTACATATAGGTTCGCGTAACGGTAATTTTGCGTATAGTATGTCAGGGAAGGAGTTGGCAAGCGTAGAACAGGAAAAAGATTTAGGAGTTATAGTCACTGGTGATTTAAAAGTGGCGAAACAAAGTACAGCAGCGGTCAATAAAGCGAACAAAGTGATAGGTACAAATCGCGCGAAATTATTGTTCCTCTTTATAAATCATTAGTTAGACCCCATTTGGAGTACGTGATCCAGTTTTGGAATCCGCATATCCGCAAAGATATAAATAAAATCGAAAGAGTTCAAAGACGAGCAACAAAGATGATTCCGTCGCTTAGGTCAAAGTCGTACGAGGATAGGCTTAAGGAGTTAAAATTGGCAACACTCGAGACTAGGAGGCTAAGGGGTGATCTAATTCAGGTTTTTAAAATTATGAATGGGTTCGATAACGTAAATAGAGATAGCTTTTTCGAAATATCACAATATAGTAGAACTAGAAATAACGGGTGTAAGCTGACAAGTAGAAGGTTCGAGACAGCAGTTGCCAAAAACTTTTTTACGCATAGAATAGTAAATAGCTGGACTAGTTTGTCAGGTAGAAGTAAATAGTAGCACATCTATAGACATGTTTAACAATCGATTAGACACATATGTTGATAGATTGGGTATAGTTTAAGGTAGTAAAATTAAGGCTTTTGTGGCTCGGAACCCACGTAAAAGTGTAGGTCCCTTTCACCACCACGGAGGACATGCGCAATACACAATTACAAACACAGTTAGGTAGATCAGCCATGAGTGAATCCTAGGGTCTTTGTTGGTCTGAAACATTATAACATTATAATATATATATATATATATTATATATATATATATTATATATATATATTACAGTATATATATATATATATATATATATATATATATATTATATATATATATATATATATATATATATATATTATGAATAAAACCACGAAGGAAAGGAAACACAGAATGGTGCTCAAGCGTTTTCGTCTAATGACATCCTCAGGACCACTGAAGTAAATAAAGAGTTCGAGACTATATATAGGTCACAAAATATATATATATACACAGTATATATATATATATGTTCGAGACTATATATAGGTCACAATATAATATATATATACCAGTATATATATATATATATGTTCGAGACTATATATAGGTCACAAAATATATATATATATACACAGTATATTATATATATTATATATATATATATATATATATATATATATATATATATAATAAATATAGAAATAAAAATTGTGGGAGGAGCATACAAATTCGTAAAGAAAACTACCAATTTTGCACTTTTGCCCTGCTTGTCTAAATCCGTTCTGAACGAATTCAACATAAGATCAAATGGATTGTTTACAAACAATTTTATAGATAATGCCTGAATGATATATAGGTCACAAAAAAAAATATATAAAAATAAATTGAAAACTAAAAATTGTAAGAGGAGCATAAAAATTTATAAGGGAAAACTACCAAAGTTTTAACACTCTGCCCTTCTTGTCTAAATCCATTCTGAATGAATTCAAAACAATAGGATCAAGTTGAAAAAGACCTTAGCTCATGTTAAAGTTATTTGTAAGTTCGATAATAGCAGACTCAAGAATATTTCTATTAACAATGTTGTTAGAGTGAAACAAAACTGAAGCATTATTCCAATCAATACAGTGGGATAACTCTGACAAACAGACAAAAAGGACACTGGACGACTGTCCCGTTCTAACGGAATACTGATGCTGTTTTACACGCGTGTGCAAATCCTTTCCCGTCTGACCAATGTAAAAGGAATCACATTGTTTACAACCAATTTTATAGATAATGCCTGAGTTATTGGTAGGGCTATTTTTTACTATGATATTTTTCACAATATTGTTATATGAAAATACTACATTAATATCCAAAAGTTTAAGTACATTAGCAATGCCTAAAAAGCCTGGGAAAAATGGAAGTACTAAAATATTCTTTGACAAAGTGCGAGTGTTATTATTCACACGATAGAAGGTTCGTTTTGCCTTGTTAAGACAAGATTCCATAAACGGAAGTGGGTAGCACAGATCACTTCCAATACCGTTGATTTTTTCCAATTCGGCATCGATGTATTCCGGACTGGCGATCCTAAGAGCGCGGAGAAACATTGAAGAAAATATGGCCTTCTTAATGGGGGTGTCATGTCCAGAGTAAAAGTGTACGTAGGACAAATTGTTTTTTTTTTTTTCCGATAGATACTAAACTTAAAACCTGGGCTTTCCCTATGTACAAGCACATCCAAAAACGGGATTGAGTTGTCTTGTTCCACTTCTAAAGTAAACTTAATGGAGGGGACTTCATCATTTAACTGAAGGAAGAAGTCATCCAGGTCACGATTCATGGGCCAGATACACAAAATATCGTCGACGTACCGCAACCATGGGATGCCAGTCCCCTCCATTAAGTTTACTTTAGAAATGGAAAAAGACAACTCAATCCCGTTTTTGGATGTGCGTGTACATAGGGAAAGCCCAGGTTTTAAGTTTAGTATCTATCGGGAAAAAAAAACAATTTGTCCTACGTACACTTTTACTCTGGACATGACACCCCCATTAAGAAGACCATATTTTCTTCAATGTTTCTCCACGCTCTTGGGATCGCCAGTCCGGAATACATCGATGCCGAATTGGAAAAAATCAACGGTATTGGAAGTGATCTGTGCTACCCACTTGCGTTTATGGAATCTTGTCTTAACAAGGCAAAACGAATCTTCTCTCGGGTGAATAATAACACTCGCACTTTGTCAAAGAATATTTTAGTACTTCCATTTTTACCAGGCTTTTTAGGCATTGCTAATGTACTTAAACTTTTGGATATTAATGTAGTATTTTCATATAACAATATTGTTAAAAATATCATAGCAAAAAATAGCCCTACCAATAATTCAGGCATTATCTATAAAATTGGTTGTAAACAATGTGATTCCTTTTACAATGGTCAGACGGGAAAGGATTTGCACACGCGTGTAAAACAGCATCAATATTCCGTTAGAACGGGACAGTCGTCCAGTGCCCTTTTTGTCCATTTGTCAGAGTTATCCCACTGTATTGATTGGAATAATGCTTCAATTTTGTTTCACTCTAGCAACATTGTTAATAGAAATATTCTTGAGTCTGCTATTATCCAACTTACAAATAACTTTAACATGAGCCAAGGTCTTTTTCAACTTGATCCTGTTGTTTTGAATTCGTTCAGAACGGATTTAGACAAGAAGAGCAGAGTGCTAAAACTTTGGTAGTTTCCCTTATAAATTTGTATGCTCTTCTTACAATTTTTATTTTTTAATTTATTTTTATATTTTTTCCTTTTTTGTGTGTGTGACCTATATATCATTCAGGCATTATCTATAAACTTGTTTGTAAACAATCCATTTGATCTTGTGTTGAATTCGTTCAGAACGGATTTAGACAAGAAGGGCAAAGTGCTAAAATTGGTATTTTTCCTTACAAATTTGTATGCTCCTCCCACAATTTATATATATATATATATTGTGACCTATATATAGTCTCGAACTCTATTTACTTCAGTGTTCCTGAGGATGTCATTACACGAAAGCGCTTGAGCACCATTCTGTGTTTCTTTTCCTTCGTGGTTTTATTCATCATAAATAATTTTCATATATATATTATATATATATATATATATATTAGTGATGTAGGTCACATCCGCATCCGCATCCGCGGAACATCCGCACATTTTCTCGCATCCGCATCCGCATCCGCACTTTGGACTGCGGATGTCGTGCGGATGTGGACCGTTGAAATAAAACGTCATTAATAAGCGGAAATTATCAAATTCTACTATATTAATAGAACTAGTTCATTGTGCGCAAAAGTGATGCAAGCGACAAGACGAGAGGCTGTTCTTGTATGAAGTTACTCTCTTGCAACCTACTTAGATCCACGTTACAAAGCTAAGTTATTTTCACCTAGTACATTAGAACGAGTTAAATCATCACTTGGTAAAGCAGTTGAAGAGCTTCAATCTCTTGAATCTGTCGCTTCGCCACCCACCAAAAGAATAAAAGTTTCAGTGACAGAACCAACACCTTCAACAAGCAAATCTATCACAGAATCTGTCTCTCAGTTTCTTGAGTCAAGCAGCAATGACGAGACCTACGCGATGTCAAAAGATGTAGTAAAAATGATCGAGAGCTATCACCAAGAAAAACGCCTGGCTGCATGTGACAATCCTATTAGTTGGTGGAAAAATACGCAGAATATCTATCCATACTTGAGTAAACTTGCAAGGAAACATTTAGCCTGTCCTCCAACAAACGTACCAAGCGAGAGATTATTTAGCAGTGCTGGGATTAATATATGATGAAAAGAGAAACAGACTGGCAGCAGAAAAGGCAGAAAAATTAATGTTCCTTAAGCATAACCTTCCTATAATTAAGTTTGAACATTAAACGATGAACATCTTAGTTTACTTTATTTTAATTACTCATTTATAAATATGCCGAATAAAACTTTAAACTTAATATAAATAGTTATCAAGCTAATTAAAGATCTCTTTCTATAAGGGTGGAGGAGGTTGGGGAAAGAGGTCGGTGGGGTGCATTTGAGTTGGGTTCACGTCCCGCATCCTGGTAACACAATTATGGTTTCTAATTGTGGCTGAAACTCAACAAATATAACGAATTTATTTGCAGACGAATTCACTAATTGATTTCTATATTAGTTAGATGTTTGATATTATTTTATATGTTCAGAGAAAAGTACAGCAATTATTGTACAATTAATCAATTATATACATTATAGCTACAGCTCTCTCTATATAATAACTTATTATATACGTTAAACACAACAAATCTCGAATATCCTAAAAAATAACGAAAATGTAGACATCCGCATCCGCATCCGCATCCGCGGATGTTGAAATCAAACATCCGCATCCGCATCCGCGGATGTTGAAATCAAACATCCGCATCCGCATCCGCGAATGTGAAAAAATGACATCCGCTACATCACTAATATATATATATTATATATATATATATATATATATATATATATATATATATATTGTTGAGATTCACATTAAACGTGTAAACTTCTTTATTTTGAAATAATCAATAGGAAAAAACGAAACATCGACTCCGAGTACTTTCGAGTTTATTTCAGCTTCTCTTTAGGACAACTGAAGAGAAGTTGGAGTAAACTCGAAGTACTTGGAGTCGATGTTTCATTCTTACTGCGGGTTATTTCAATTATATATATATATATATATATATATATAATATATATTAGTGGTGGACCAGATGTCAGTTTTTCAACATCTGCGGATGCGGATCTTTAATTTCAATATCCGCGGATGCGGATGCGGATATTTAGTTAATCTATCAATATAATATAGAATTATGAATATATGACATAATTTTTAAAATTTCGTGATATTACTATTGTGGCAGGCAATGCATAAGCATTAAAATTAATATTAATGTTTTCATTATGATAAAAATAATAACTTTCTCAAGAGTTTCAGCCACAGAAAATTCAATGAAACGAGTTTCATTCAATTTTCTGTGTTACCAGCTATTTATATTTTGAGGTTTATATATTTGTTTGTTCATTAATAATTAATTAATTAATACTTTACATGAAATGTGCATGACTGAGACTTATAAGCTACTTTATAAGCTAATTTAATTGTAAATTGCATAATTTATTAGAGGTAATATCCACATAACATCCGCAGTCAGAAGTGCGGATGCGGATGTTAAAAATGATGCGGATATCCGGTCCACCACTAAATTATATATACATATATATATGGGATGAATTTCACAATTAAACACGCGAAATAATGAATGATACAAACCCACAAGTGGGTTTGTATCATATATGGTAATACGCTCGGTGTACCGGCCCCAGATTCGATTCCCGGCGAAAGCAGGCGGCGCGCAGCTTACCCGGCAGTTCATCCTTCCAGAAAAAGTAGGTTGATAGATAAATGGGTATCCTGGGTGGCCTAGTGATTAAGACACTGGGCTGCTGATCGGGAGGTCGTGAGATCGAGTCCGGTCAAGGATTTTGTAATTTCTAACTACCCGTGATGAGTCGTGGTTCGGATTCCACGTTAGACTGCAGGTCCAAGGTAGAGCAACGAGCTTTACCTTCGTCAAAATGAACAATTCTGGCGGAAGCAAAACCAAGGTTAACCAAGGTTATACACTATCTATCGTTTCCTTCTACAAAGTCAGTGAAATATTAGCATAGCTTTAAAGTACTTATTTTATAAAGTAAAACTTTGATCTTTCCTTAACGCGTATATTTAATTATTCGCTCGATCTACAATGAAGTTAGGAAAAAACCATCTTATGATCTTACGCGACAAATCTTCATTACGAAGCAACATTTGTTTTTTTATTGTTTTTTCTTCTTGTTTTGTACCTGTGCTGGCGTGGTATATTTTCTCTTTTTCTTTGGTTGTAAACATTAGTGATGCTTGTAACAACACTGTAGGCATTTTACCCATGAAAATCATATATATATATATATATGTCGTTATATATATATATTTTTTTTTAATTGGGGTTGTTTAAACCTCCTACGCAATATCTAAGGTCATATGACGGAGGGGACCTACACAGCTTTACGTGGGATTCGAACCACGGGTCGCTACATAATCTGAGCGCAGAGGACGGTCTCCCATCCAACTACTACCCAGACCCAATGTCGCTTAACTTCGCTGATCTCCGGGAAGCGGTGTTACGACATCGGCCACGACGTAGCCCATATATTTATATGTATATATGTGGTGTGTGTGTGTGTATACTATATAATATATATATATAGAGAGAGAGAGAGAGAGAGAGAGATTAAAATTAAATGCCAAATTTAGACCTTTATTCGAGGAAGTAAAATTTCAAATAGCAAAAAGAATAAAGTTTATGATTTAGTTAAGGACAATCGAAGTTGATTTTTGCTTTTATGTTCATTAAAATAAAAAACTAAGGTTTAATTTACCAAATGTTAACAGGAACATAAACTTAAATAATAAAGTTAAATGACAATTATTATTGAGGAACTTCATTTGTAGTGATAAAAAGTTAGATGTTTATAAAGTATCCTTTTAAAGAAATATGTAGAAGCTTCTTATGCGTGAAAACTGCCCTTTGCATATTGCGAAGGATGTTATTCTTTACTGTTTAAATGCAGTAGGGGTCGGTGTGACCAAGAAAGGAGACGGGGAAGAATAGAAGCTTAACCAGAAGAAGAGACGGGAAAGAAGAGGAAGGAAGAGAAACTTGAGCGTGAGTAGAAGACGGATACCCAGGCTCAACTAGGCGCCCGCGGACGTTAAGAGCAAGTTCTTTTATGGGTTTGGCGATCCGAACCTCGAGGCCTACTAACCCCGCACGTAAGTTAGTAGGCCCCCCCCCCCCACCCCCAAAATGACAACAGATGTCATTGGCGGAACTGCCGATGCCGACACCTCTCAAGACAGAAGAGAAAGCTGTCCCTCCTACGACGCTACACAACTACCTTCAGATGCAGTAATATTTTACAGTATGTAGCTTTGGTTAGTACACTCTTTGAGGACGACCAGTAAATAAATACACACACACACACACACACACACATACATACATACATACATTATCTAAAAACTCATTTACTCATTATCTAAACACTCCATGGGGACGGCATGGGGTGGGCACATCGCTTGAGCTCGGGATAAAAAATTCAAATCAGTTACACATGCAATGATCAATATACGTATATGATCGAAGCGATTAATATAGCCACTATTTTCCTAAAAGAATGGTAGGAAAAGCTTTCCTTCTGTAACAGGACTATTAAAGTTTTTAATTCTGGCCTCATATAAGAATAAATTTGTGAAAGAATATCCATTTAACTTTGCAATTTAATCTTGTGTTTGTTATTTAACCTCATAGAGATAGCAGCTGTTGTCAAAGTTTCCATTCGATACAAGTGTGGGTTAGATTATTATTTTTTGCTAACTTTCATGTAACGAGAAAGGCGTTATTTAGTGAAAATTAAAAGAGAAAACATATTTTGTTGAAATTTTCCTTTGTGTATCGACATTACATAAAAAATCTGCAAAATCAAACTTCAAAGTCTAAATACGAAATAAAAACGCATCTGACATCATCCATTGAAGATAAAATGACATACAGACATATTGTTTCCTTTCAAATTACGAAATGACACGAAAACCAAGTACCATAAAATGTAAACAAATCCACCTACGTCCTACATATTCCTGTGTAGTGTCACTCATAAAAGTTATAAGCCGAGTTACAAATGATAAACCATGACAAAATTTTGCGTGAGGTGGGCATTGGTGGTTCCCCGTGCCCCAAGATATTTCTAAATTTATATGTAGAACGTGTCATTATATTAGAGAAGTTAATATGATTTAATGAAAAATAAGCAGAAATAAATGTAGTTCAGGTTTAGAGAATATATTAGTACTTGTTATTATCAGTTATTCGTATGAGAGCATTTTCAATAAACAACGTGGGTTTCACTTCCTGTTATATATATAATATATATATATACACACACTATATATATATATATATATATATACACACACTATATATATATATATATATATATATATATATACACACTATATATATATATATATATATTATATATATATATATATATATCTGTCAACAGTCGACTTTTAGTAGGCACTTTATCTGAACAGAACTCGAGTGAACAGTAAACACTGGGATCCTTAAATTCGTTTTTAATACTATCGATTTTACAGTTCCTTTTTTATTGTTTATGACATTTTATATTTTGTGTCATTTGAATTTCCCGTCTTTTGCTGTTTATTTTGTTTACAGCTTCAAAATAACAATTAATTTTTTTAGGAAAGGAATTTAAAGCACGTTGCGGAGAGTGAGTATTTATTTTGAAAAATGAACTAAGATTAAAGAAACAACGTATTATTTAATCTCACTTTCTTCTCATTTTATTTTGTTAAATAAAGTACATATTTAGGAATACATAATCTATCCACTTTCAAACTGGTTTTAATACGTACAGATTGCACGAACATTTAAAGTAAAAAAAAAATTAAATAAGAGCAACTTAATCTAGATTATATTTAAACACACACTGTTTTATTATGTACCTGCGATTGTAGCTGGTTTAGTTTTAGTTTTATTCCCAAATACTGTGCGACACGTTTTCCATATTCCATTGCGAGATTGGAGAAAATAACGTTTAGTTGTTGCGACATAAATTCCATTCTTTCCATCAACTACAGTCCAATAATCTGTTGAAATAGCTATAATCCAAAATAAAAATGCCACTAATAGAGTCGCAGTTATTACTGATAATATTCTTTGTTGTAGTAGTACCACATGCGCAGCTGAACGGTTCGACATTGTAATAGAACTGATCGTGCGTTTGGCATCAAAGTTATTTGGCGGATTGAAAGTGGTATTTGCAAGTTGCAACTCGAGACCTACGAGAAGTTGTCGTACAGCATCCATTACTATATAAAGTCACGTGTGCGGGTATGAATTATAACGGGCTTAGTATGTCATGATCATTCAAATAACTGCTATAAAAATATACATAATCTTATTTATATAAATTATATTTTCTTACAGTGAATACATATGTTTGTTTTTAAAAGAAAGATATAATCAATTTTGACGAGCAACAAATATTTTAGAAATATTATTTCCAATGATAATACGCTTAAAACTTATTTTTTTAAACATTCATTAAATAAAAATTATTTGAAATTATTATATCATTATATTATAGTATTCTCAAAATCTGAATTCTGAAAACTGAATTTACAATATTGTTCATGCAGTTTTGTTGAATTTGCAACATCTACTATGATCAACCTAACATCTAATGGGAACAAACAAATTCCCGCCAACTTTTAAAACAAAATATTTTGAGTATACAGTACATATACTCAGAAATTTATATATATATATCAGGTCATCCCATAAATAATGTTTTTTAGATCGGAATTTGAAGGACAAAAAAAAACTCGACTGAAACTTTTTAATCTAGTATATATTTTCCATCGGAATCAATGACTCTGCCAACGTCCTACAAGCTTTTCAATGCCATGTTTATAAAATTCAGGCTGTTTTGAGGCAAAAAACGTACAAAGACTGGTGTGCAGGTCATCTAAAGAAGTATACTGTTTCTCGTCAAGATAGTTTTGCAGGCTCCTTGAAGAGATGATAATCTGAAGGCGCAAGGTCTGGAGAGTATGGAGGATGTGGAAGTTTTTCCCACCCAAGCTCCTCAATTTTTGCAGAAGTGATCCGAGCGGTATGAGGACGTGCGTTGTCGTGGTGGAACACGATTCCTTTCCGATTAACCAAATAAGGTCTCTTTTCTTTTAGTGCAGTGCTCAATCGATCCAGTTGTTGACAGTAAACTTGAGCGGTGATTGCTTGGTTGTGTGGTAAGGTTTCAAAGTGTATTACACCACCTTTATCCCACCAAACACTAAGCAACACCTTCCGAGGGTGAAGATTTGGTTTTGGCTGTGGTGTCGCTGGTTCTCCGGCACAAACCCACTGTCGACGGCGCTTAACATTCTGGTACAGTATCCACTTTTCATCACCAGTCACTAAACGGTGCAAAAACGGATCTTGGAGTTCACGGGAATGAAGAGCTGTGCTAATGTTTACCCGCACCCTCAGATTGTCGACCGACAATTCATGTGGCACCCATTTTCCTAACCTTGGCACTTTCCCGAGTTGTTACAAATGTCGATGGATGGTGGACGGGGATGAATTGAGTTTCTGGGCCAATTCTTCGACAGTTGTTGAACAGTCTTCTTCAAGTGCGGCTAACAGCAGGTCATCATCAAACTCAGCAGGGCGTCCAAAGCGTGCTGCATCTGTCAAACAGCAGTCACCATTCCTAAACTTTTGAAACCATCTTTGACATTTCCTCACATGCAGAATATCGTTGCCATAAACGTCCTGAATGTTTCGCGTTGGTTCAGTTCAGTAGCACTATTCCCTTTTTTGAACTCGTAAAGCATTATATGCCTAATATGCTCTTCTGATACCGCCATGTTTATGAGGGGTTCACATAAAGCAAAACACATGTCTTCACTGGTCAAAGTCTGTAAAGTATGTAGCGAAACACGATAGATCTCCTCTTAGATATAACCTTCGGAAAATTTATGCTTAAACCGAGTAGGACTAGTTTAAACTTAATCTATCGTAAAAAACGACATTACTTATGGGATGACCTGATATATATATATATATATATATATATAATATATATATATATGTTGTGTGTGTGTGTGTGTGTGTGTGTGTATATATATGGTGTAGTGGTTAGCGTCGCTGACTACAAATCCATCGTCCCCGGGTTCGAGACCCAATGGCAGCCGGCGCGCAGCAAAACCCAGCTGTTCATCCTTCCACACAATAAAGAAAGTGGTTGGTAGATAAATGGGTACCCTTAGGTAGCCTAGTGGTTAAGACGCTAGGCTGCTGATGAGGCGTGGTTCGGATTCCACGTTAAACTGTAGGTCTAAGGTGGAGTGAAAAGCTTGACCTTCGTTAGAATGAACAATTCGGGCGGAAGCTAACCAAAGGTTATATATATATATTATATATATATATATATATGAAAAAATTATTTCACGAAAGTGACACGTGAAAAGTATTTATGATGAATTTATATTTACTTGTACTTTTTTATTCGTTTGTGACTATAATATGCATATGTGGTAATTTTTCCCTTATAAATTGGTGTGCCTCTCTTAAAATTTATCTTTCAATTTTTTATTTTTTTAATAATTAATTTTTTTTTTTTTTTTTTTTTTTTTGGTTTATTTCTTTATTTTTTTGTGACATATATATCAATTTGGCAGCATCTATTAAATCGATTGTAAAACTTCCCTCTTGAGCTTGAATTGGTAGACTCCACTTACAATATTTATATTTATTTTTATTTCTTTATTCTTTTGTGACCTGTTCCATAAAAAAGCCATTTGAATTTATATTGAAGGTCGGCCAAAGTGCTAAAAGTGTCTTTATATATATATATATATATATATATATATATATATATATATATATATATATATTTATGGGTTTTTTTATTTGCCTGTTTATTTCTTTATGATTATTTAGGCTGTGACATATATATCACTAAGGCACTATTTTGTAATTAATTTTTTCTCAATTTATATTTATATTTATTTTTATTTCTTTATTCTTCTGTGACCATATAAATGTTGGCTCCTCCCACAATTTTTTTCTATGCTTACTATATATATGTATATATGTATATATATATATATATATATATATATATGTATATATATGTGAATATGTATGTATGTATGTTTATTTTTGTAACCTATATATTGCCTTGATCTGTCCTTTCACTCCAGTGTTCCTGAGGATGTCATTAGACGAAAGCGCTTGAGCACCCCTTTGTGTTTCTTTTTTCCTTCGTGGTTTTATTCATCATATATATATATATGGATTAATTACTTTACGGATTAATTGCTTCACTTAATGAGGCAACAGTGGGATGTTATATAGATAACACAAGGATAAATAACTTAAATGTCTGGATCGGCTACTAAAAGTCTGCGAAGTGTACTCGCAGAAACATGATATTCTTTTTAATGTTACAAAAACTAAGGTTATGCAATTTCATTCTAAAAGCCAGCTGACATTACGTTTAGAATGAAAGGTGAAGTAATTGAGGAAGTACAAGAGTTTAAGTATTTGGGTCAAACTACAGGGTGTCCCATAAGCCCGGCATCATAGGAGAAATTCATTCTGCTATAGTTGGTGAACAAGTTATAACATAATGAAATATTCTTTGGAAGATGAAGCATTGATATTGAACCTGCGTAAGGAGAAACACTGGGGTACAAAACGAATAAAGAACGAGTTTCCAGATAAACGATGGACGATACCTGGACTTCAATATCTCATAAAGAAAATCGATATCACAGGATCGACCAAACGAAAAGAAGGCAGTGGAAGGCCAAAGACATCACGTACTGAGGAAAATATTGGCACGGTTTCATCCATGATATGCAGTCAAGAAGAACTGCCCAACACCCACAAGTCCGTTAGAGAAATTTCAAAAACTACTGGTATTTCTCGCTCTAGTGTTCGTCGTATAGTAAAAGATGATCTGGGTCTTAAATGTTTTAAAAGAGTCGAAGTTCATAAGCTCTCTGCATCAAATAAGCAAGCAAGAGTTGAAAAATGTCGTGCCCTGTTAGATCGATTCCCAGACAGAGAAGTGTCGAAAACATGGTTCAGCGACGAGGAGACCTTTACGGTTGCTTCAACAATAAACACAAAATGACCGAGTTTATGGAAGACAGGACCAAAAAAATCTATCAGTCTAGCTCGACTTTGCAGGGAACGTCCGCATTTTTCTCGAAAAGTTATGGTTTCCAGCTTTATTTCAAAGTTAGGGAAGTCAGAGATCGTTTTTGTTGATCAAAATGCCAAAATCACTGTTGCTTATTGTCAAGAAAAAATCCTTGATGCGGTACTGCCGTCGATAAGGGAGAAGTCAAGGTTGCAAGCGTGCATTGATAATGGAGGAGGGCACATTGCGCATAATCTTGGACTCAATTAGATAATTGTATAGAAACAGAAAGTTTTTCTACCCGTGTTTGTATGACAGCGAATTACAAAATAATGGTTACAGTTAGCAAAAATCCAACTTCACCACGAGATAGAGTGATAGACTATGAAATTCTATACAGGACACATATATCGATTGTACAAATAACATTTGATAAAGGTAAAATTTTATTGTTCAAAATCAAGGTAATAGTTTTTTGGCCCACCCGGTGTGTATATATATATATATATATATATATATATATATATTTTTTTTTTTTTTTTTAAGTTCGGGAAGAACCGATTCGCCTCTATTTAAAAGGGCATATCTCGGCGGAAAAACAAAGAAAAAGTGAGAGGAAAGACAGAGGAAAAAGAAAGGGTGGAGGGGACAGTCGAAGTGGAAAAAGACCAAGGATGACAAGGACTGCAGGGTCGAGCCCCATCATCCTTGGGTGCTAGGGCCGGGAGGGCGCACGAGAAACCTCCAGGAACAAGCACGTACAAACGAGCACAAAGAACACTCAAGAGCACGAGCTTAGAACCCCCTTGCGGGATATATATATATATATATATACAGGGCCGGATTTAGGAGTGGGCAAAGTGGGCAGCTGCCCATGGGCCTCCACATCTTGGGGGCCTCCACATATTGACAAGCCATTATCAAAATAGAAAAAACCCGAAACTAGAAAAAACGGATAGATGATCAACAAAAAAACACGCGCATCCAATACCACTGTAGTACATAAACTTTTACCAATTACTATTTGTTGTGTACTGATTATTATTTTGTTTTTATTACTCTTTTAGGCCTACTCTCACTATAATGGAATACCCGAGTAACCCGAGGCTTTCATTTTTTGCAGAAATGAGTGGAATGGACAGACACAAGAGTGCACGATGTTTTGAAAGTGTATGTATGTTAATTATATTATGAATCTTATGGATGACTTCAATTATGTCTTCCCCTAAGGTAGGGGGGCCTCCACATGGAGGCTGCCCAGGGCCTCCACACGTCTAAATCCGGCTCTGTATATATATATATATATATATAATATATATATATATAATATATAAACCTTATTTGCCTTGTTCGATTTCTGGGTTAATATTTCATCCTGCTTGAGACCCCGGTGCGTCTATAGTTGTTACCTGCACGGTGCAGGAAAAATTTAACGTATCCACACAAGCATACTTGCCCCATCTGATATCTTCTTGAGCCAGTCAGTCATCCAAGCTGTCCTTGAAGACGTTCATTCCAATTATTGTTATATCTATGGTTTTCTTTTGGGAGTTTGTTGAATTAATCTGATTGTAGACGTCATTCTTAGGGAAGCGCAGTTTAGTACAAACTATTTGGTCTCTTATTTTTCACTAAACTGCGCTTCTAAGGACAAATCTTTCAGTCAAATTGTCATAGAAATATACAAGACGAGCAACGCCGAAGAAGTACAAAAATGCAAAAAACAGCCATCGAAAATCAACAAAAATTAGTTGTGATATCAATTTTCTGAATAACTGATGATGGAAACCATTTTCAGAAACGCTCGCAGATAAAACTAAAATGTGTGCAGATTCTTCGTTCTCTTGTGTATATATATATATATATATATATATATTAGTGATGTAGGTCACATCCGCATCCGCATCCGCATCCGCACATTTTCTCGCATCCGCATCCGCGTCCGCATCCGCACTTTGGACTGCGGATGTCGTGCGGATGTGGACCGTTGAGATAAAACGTCATTAATAAGCGGAAATTATCAAATTCTACTATATTAATAGAACTAGTTCATTGTGCGCAAAAGTGATGCAAGCGACAAGACGAGAGGCTGTTCTTGTATGAAGTTACTCTCTTGCAACCTACTTAGATCCACGTTACAAAGCTAAGTTATTTTCACCTAGTACATTAGAACGAGTTAAATCATCACTTGGCAAAGCAGTTGAAGAGCTTCAATCTCTTGAATCTGTCGCTTCGCCACCCACCAAAAGAATAAAAGTTTCAGTGACAAAACCAACACCTTCAACAAGCAAATCTATCACAGAATCTGTCTCTCAGTTTCTTGAGTCAAGCAGCAGTGACGAGACCTACGCGATGTCAAAAGATGTAGTGAAAATGATCGAGAGCTATCACCAAGAAAAACGCCTGGCTGCATGTGACAATCCTATTAGTTGGTGGAAAAATACGCAGAATATCTATCCATACTTGAGTAAACTTGCAAGGAAACATTTAGCATGTCCTCCAACAAACGTACCAAGCGAGAGATTATTTAGCAGTGCTGGATTAATATATGATGAAAAGAGAAACAGACTGGCAGCAGAAAAGGCAGAAAAATTAATGTTCCTTAAGCATAACCTTCCTATAATTAAGTTTGAACATTAAACGATGAACATCTTAGTTTACTTTATTTTAATTACTCATTTATAAATATGCCTAATAAAACTTTAAACTTAATATAAATAGTTATCAAGCTAATTAAAGATCTCTTTCTATAAGGGTGGAGGTTGGGGAAAGAGGTCGGTGGGGTGCATTTGAGTTGGGTTCACGTCCCGCATCCTGGTAACACAATTATGGTTTCTAATTGTGGCTGAAACTCAACAAAATATAACGAATTTATTTGCAGACGAATTCACTAATTGATTTCTATATTAGTTAGATGCTTTATATTATTTTATATGTTCAGAGAAAAGTACAGCAATTATTGTACAATTAATCAATTATACTACATTATAGCTACAGCTCTCTCTATATAATAACTTATTATATACGTTAAACACAACAAATCTCGAATATATCCTAAAAAATAACGAAAATGTAGATATCCGCATCCGCGGATGTTGAAATCAAACATCCGCATCCGCATCCGCGGATGTTGAAATCAAACATCCGCATCCGCATCCGCGGATGCGAAAAAAATGACATCCGCTACATCACTAATATATATATATATATATATATATATATATATATATATATATATATATATGGATATGGGATGAATTTCACAATTAAACACGTGAAATGAATGAATGATGTAAATCCACAAGGAAAAAGAAAAATGATTCCAAGGCCTTTCGTGTATTCAGAAGTACACCTCGTCAGATTCCCTGACGAGGTGTACTTCTGATTACAGGGGCGGCTCGTTGGTAGGCACTGCGGACCTGCAGCACCCCCATGATCTTATGATCTTTATATTTAAATATTTAAATTAGACTCTCTGATTGTTTTTTTTCAATGAACTTTGAGTTTTTAAATCAGATTATATCCTTTTTTCCTTAAACTATTTCAATGCCGAACGAATGAATCACGAAAGTAACTTCAGCCTTCCCTTGGAACTGCGTACTTAACAGTTCCAGATTTTGTTCGAAACGCTTGAAACCTCGGTGGCGGACGTACGAAGAGCGAGTCAGAATCGCGGGTTTAAGAGGATCCAAAGCACTGTGGACAGAGCAGTGCCGATTTGTTTGTTTGACGTGGTAGTTGTGTTGCTGTGTCGTTTGCTAATTCGAAATTTAATTTCCGAATTGCATTTATCAATGATTCATTATCATTTATTTTTTGTCGTGAGATTGAAGTTAATTATATAATAATTGCATTATTTACAATATATAGCTTTCATTTCTTAGAATATTTTTTCGCTCAGAATAAAAACAGAAGAATGGAATTTGTTTATAAATAAAATTTTTGGCAAATTTGAAATTACCCGATAAGCGTAAGTACCCTATAATTAATTTTATGATATTATTTTACTTATTTTTATGACTGAGTAGTGAGTAGTTATCTATTTATCTATTCGACTTTCTCTCTCTCTCATATATATTATATATAATATATATATATATATTATATATATATAATCGACACAATTGTTCGCAATTTCTGATGCAGCACCCCCATAACTGAAAGTCACGAGCCGCCACTGCTGAGTGAGTTCTGAATACACGAAAGGCCTTGGAATAATTTTTCTTTTTCCTTGTGGGTTTACATCATACATCATGCAGACTTTGCATGCCTCACGGAAACTCATCTAAAGGACTGCCAGGCGAACTGTGAAAACTGTGAGTTCTGTGTTGACAAAAAAGAAATACAAATTGACAGCTATAACATACTCCAAGCCGAAGAACAGTGAAACGTAAATGAGGATGAGCTATTTACACAGGCGAAAGGCATATGGCAGAAATAACTGTAAGTACCTCAAACAGCTACGTAGAACGTGTAGCCCCAAAAGTTGAAAAATTAAATATGGTACTAATTGTAGTGTACAGACAGACCCCCAACACGCCAACCTCAAAACTTTCAGATCCATTACAGAGGTAAGAAACTGAGTAAAACATCTACACACTCCAACCCCAAATATTTTTCTCTGTAGTGATTTTAATTTCCCATTCATGAAATATAAAAGGATAGGAAAAAATATATGTATACACCAGGACAAGGGGGCACACGGGAAGACTAGGGGCAGGTAAAAATGCTACTAGCTTTAGCTGATGAATTTATGTTAACGCAAGAAATAACAGAAAACACAAGAAAAAACAACTGCCTAGATTTGGTATTCGCAACAGCAACCTAATTGATAATGTAGAAATATCCCCAACTATAATATCAGACCATAACATTATTGAAATAACAACCAATATAAAAACAACAGGAAAGGAAAGAACACGAACAACAGAAAGAAGCAAATTCGAAATTTTTAATTTTCACTCCAAACCTATAAACTGGGAAGATGTTGCCTCATCATGGAAGTAATAGATTGGAAAACCATTTTCGAGCCAAGACAACGGAAGAGATGCTAACGACTTTAGAGGAGAAGACTTTGGAAATTGTGGAAAGACATGTCCCAGAAATACAACAAAGAGGAAAGAGAAGCAGGTTCAAGAGACAAAAGAGGTCATTGTTCCAAAAGAGAAAAAGAGTGACTGCAAAATTAAGTAACTGTAAAGATAACAACAGAAAAATATTAAATGATAAACTGCAGAGTATCGATGACGTCATACAGGAACTAATTGAGGAGCATACAGAAAAAGAAGAAGACGACGCTATAGAAGCGATAAAGGTTAACTTAAAGTACTTCTATACTTTCGCAAAAAGGAAGTCGAAAAACCATGCGACTATCGGACCTCTGAAAAACGAGAACAATGCTTTATCTGATGATCTAACAGAAGTATCTGAAATATTAAGAGCTCAGTACGAATCATCTTTCAGTATCGCAAAAACTGACAAACTGATATGCGATAGAAACGCGTTCTTTGAAGAAGAACTACGAGGGAAAAGAATAACGGACTTCGACTTTACGACAGATGCTATTACACAAGCTATAGGGAAACTAAAAGCACACTCAGCGGCAGGACCGAATAAATGGAATGCCACGCTGATCAAAAACTGCAAGAATGCAATCGCTGAGCCCCTATATTGGATATGGAGATGATCACTAGACACGGGAGAAATACCGGGCATCCTGAAGAGCGCGAACATAGTCCCAATATATAGAGGAGATCGATCCGAGGCCAAAAACTATAGGCCAGTGTCGCTTACATCTCATCTCACTAAAACATTTTATTTGAAAGAATAGTTAGACAGAAAATCTATGACTTTTTGGAAACTCAGAAAAAATTAAATGATAACCAATATGGGTTTTGGTCAGGCAGATCATGCCTATCACAACTAATGGAACACTACAACAACATCATTGATGCACTTGAAAGCAATGAAAACTATGATGTAATATACACAGACTCTGCCAAAGCGTTCGACAAGTATGACTACGGAATCATAATACATGAATTGAAATATATGGGAATAACAGGAAAAGTAGGGAGCGGCGGCAAGTCGTTACAGTACAAGGAGTATCTTCATCAGAATCAGAGGTCCTTAGCTCAGAACCACGGAACAGTATTAGCTTCACTACTCTTCATAATCATGCTAACTGACATAGATGAGGATGTTACCAGAGAGGCAGAGACAGCAGCACAGTAACATCCTTTGCCGATGACACAAAGATCAGTAGAAAAATAAGAAAGCCAGAAGATATAGGATCTCTACAAACTGACATGAACAGAATCTACAAGTGGACGGAAGACAACAATATGAAATTTAACACTGAGAAACTTCTGCTGTTACAGTATGGAAAAAGAAAAGACTTAAAATCCATGGAATATTATACCCCAAATGGACAGGAAATTCAGAGAAATTCCAGAGCAAAAGATTTAAGGGTTGTAATGACTGATGATGCGAAATTTGAAACACAAAATAAGATAGCAGTAAACAGAGCAAAGAGAATAACTGGGCAGATACTGAGAACCTTTAAAAGAAGGGATAGGAATATAATGATTCCTCTACTGAAAATACTGATCATACCCAAACTGGAATACTGCTCGGTCCTAACATTCCCATATAAAAAAGAAGACATTAGACAGCTAGAAGGGATTCAGAGAAGCTTCACAGCCAAGATCAAGGGGTGCAAAGAACTAAATTACTGGGAAAGGTTACGCGAACTAAACCTATATTCACTGGAAAGGAGAAGAGAGAGATACACCATTATTTACACTTGGGAAATAATAGAAAAACTAGTCCCTAATCTTACTCTGAACCAACTCCACAAACAACAGTGGAAAGTAGAAAAGGAAGACTGTGTCGTGTTCCCAAATTAAAGGCTAGATAGGGAACATCCTTAACTCTGAAAGAAAATAGTTTTGTTGTGAGAGGACCAAAACTGTTTAATCAGCTGCCCAAAGACCTAAGGAACACGAATGGTGTTGCAGTGGACATCTTCAATTATAGACGCCTGGCTCAAAACAATCTCCGATGAGCCGGGCGTCCCTGGCTATGTGAGGTGGAGAGTACAAGAAACCAACTCACTACTTCACCAGGCCAACTCGAGAAGAGGGGGGACAAGCTTGACCTTCGCGAAATGAGGAATCATCACACGGAACCTTTGAAAGATTGAAAGGTATACCTCGTAACCTCGTAGTAGTTTCATACGTTAGTCTCTCTTCATATGAAAGTCAAGCTGGTGATCCCGCCTCTAGGTCTGGCTTGGTGGTGGAGGAGCGAGTTGCTCTCTTGCGCTCTCCATCGCACATAGCCAGGTACACCCGGCTCATCTGGTACCGTCCTGAGCCAGGCATCTAGTCTTCTTTTGAAGACTTCAACTTTGACACCTGTAATGTTTCTGAGGTCCTTTGGAAGCTGGTTGAAAAGTCTTGGCCCCTTGACAACCAAGCTATTTTCCTTCAGTGGTGAGGAGGTCCCTTGTCGGGCCTTTAATTTGGGAACACTACACGTTCTGACTTTCCTATTTTCCAGCGTTGTTTGGGTGGTAACTGGGTTTAGTTTTAGGTTTGGTACCAATTTTTCGATCATTTTCCATTTGTAGATTATGGTGTACCGCTCTCCTCTTCTTTCCAGAGAGTACAGATTTAGTTTATGTAGTCTTTCCCATTAGTTGAGTTTTTTGCAGCCATCAATTTTGGCTGTGAAATGTGTCTGAATTTCTTCCAGTTTACTAATTTCCTCCTTTCTATATGAGTACGTCAAAACTGAGCAGTATTCAAGTTTTCGTATGATCAGTGTTTTCAGCAGGGGAATCATTACTGTCTTGTCCCTTCTTTTAAAGGTTCTTGGTGCCTGTCCCGCGACTCTTTTTGCTTCGTTTATCGCTATCTGATTTTGTGTCTCGAATTTCGCATCATCAGTCTATTGTTCTTTGCTTGAGATCTATCCCCTCCTTTATATATAGGGACAATGTTTGCTTTTTTCAAGATGGTTGATATTTCCCCAGTGTCTTGGGATCTTCTCCATATCCACTATAAGAGTGTAGCTATTTCATTTTATAGTTTTTAATCAATAGTGCATTCCATTTGCTCGGACTTGCAGCTGAATGTGATTTCATTTGTCCTATAGCTTGCGCTATGTCTTCTGGAGTAAAATCAAAATCTGTCATACAATCTCCTTGCAATTTCTCTTCAAGGACTGCATCTGTGTCAGGTATCGCTTTGTCACCTTTTGGGGTACTGAAGACTGATTCATACTGGGCTCTCAGTGTTTCAGATATTTTCTTAAATTCCTAGCGTCTTTTCTTCCAAGGTTGTTAGCATTTCTTCTGCTGTTTTATTCTCTAAAACTGTTTTCCACTCTATTTGGGCCATGCGTGATCTGACTGCTTCCAAATTTATAGTCTTGGAGTTTAAGTTAAAAGTTCCAAATTTGCTTCTTCCTTCAGTATGCGTATTGTCTTTTAATGTTGTCGCCATATTTGTTGATATCTCGATTATATTGCGGTTTGAGATAATAGTTGGGGTTATGTTTATATCATCAATCAAGTTCGTGTTATTCGTGAATACCAGATCTAAGCAGTTATTTTTTCTGGTGTTTTGTTATTTCTTGTCAACATAAGCTCATTTGTTAGAGCCATCAATATTTTTGCTTGCCCCTGGTCTTCTCTTGTGCCCCTCTTCTCCTGGTATATATATATCCACCTTTTTTCATTTTATAAATGGGAAGTTAAAGTCTCCGCAGAATATTATATTGGGGATGGAGAGTTTACGGACTTTCTTAGGTTTCTGATATCATCAATGGCATCCGAGAATTTTTCAGTTTGAATATTTGGAGGTCTATAGACGACTATCAGTACCACGTTTATTATATATATGGGGGCGAAATCCATGGTTTTGGCAGTATTGAAATATTTCACGCAGGAAAATGAAGGCAAGAGTAGCGACGTTATTGTATAACGACAACAAAAGAATAAGCATCCTATACATATCTACACTCCACAACATCAATGACACTCTCCCTAAACAACTCACCGCAATTTTCAACACCAACTCCACCATAAAAAAAAAAACGTTACACAACACGCCTCAACAGAAGAAAGGACTGGTCTACGCCATCCCCTGCTACGACTGTGAAAACTGCTACATCGGTGAAACTGGAAAGACGCTAAACAAGAGGATAACAGACCACAAACAAGCGATCCGCACTGGCAATACTTGAAACGCCATCTACAACAACAGAAACACAGGACATCAAATTAACTTCGAGGAGGGCCAAGTCATCCTTAGCAAACCATATTACCGAACGAGGTTTCTCTACGAATCAGCCCTTATACAACATACAAAAAACTTCAGGTACTACTCTAGCGTGCGGTCTACAAAGATATCTTTAGTTTACAAAAGAATTTGCGCTGAAGTGACCTTGTAAGAGTCCGGTTTTTATTATTATGGACCTTTACAAGTTTACGTAGATAATTAACTAAATGCCAGGGTCACCAGCGCCCAAATGCTAGATTGACATCCAGCACTGCGGCGCAAATATTAATTTTTAGTAATTAGGTGAAGGATTGATTATAAAATCATCAATATGAATTTTGTATTTTATTAACAATAATTAATAACTATTTGCAGCAATTATTTATAAATGCAAAGGGGATTTTTACCCGTAACAACTTTGATAGACATACAAATGCGAGATTAATTTGGGGCCCGTTTAGCTAATATATAACAGTCTGCAAATAATACTGATTATAATAATAAATATGTAATAATACAAATAATAGTACAAATGATATGTAACACTAATAATATAACTCTAATAATAATAATAATAATAATAATAATAATAAGTACAAATAATAATGCAACCTAATAATAATAGCCACAATGACAACCTTGTCTGCAAAGAGACAGACAAGAATACTGTAAGTGATATTTCAGAGAAAAAGAATAATAAAAATGGCAATAATTAATAATTAAAATACATATGCTATATAGGCCCAGTAACCTGTGGATGATAAATTACAGTTAATTCTCATTATGGGATTGTGTTAAGTTTAATGGGAGAACTAAGGAAGTATGTAGGCCACAAATGACTAGTAGGCCATCTGCTAAGAAAATACATGACATAATAGGCTTATATTATAAAGTAAAATATACTAAGAAAATTAATAGGCAGGCCTATGCCTCTTCAATATAATAGAGCTGAGGTTAATTATTTAAAACAAAGGCTACGGTAAGCCTCAGCTAGGCTAGAGTTACAATTTGGCCTTTTGCCTAAATAGACCTAACTTAGCCTAAGGTAATTTATTGTATGAATCTTACATTACTATTTGTAGTATAAATCTTAGTACTAATTGCAAACAGTATAAGGCTTGTTAGTATCTGCAGTATGCGGTATTGCATACAGATATGAAATAGTAAAGAATATAAACATTATAAATACAAAACATACCATACAATTTTTGCTTGCTGGCGCGGTGCTTTCAAATAATACGATGTGTGAACAGCGTCCTTTGTGTTGTCGTTTCACATAAGTTTGTTTTTACTATACAATT
Organism: Bathynomus jamesi; assembly: GCA_023014485.1. NCBI lineage: Eukaryota > Metazoa > Arthropoda > Malacostraca > Isopoda > Cirolanidae > Bathynomus > Bathynomus jamesi. The sequence continues at coordinate 299,328 of JAJOZX010003930.1, read as the reverse complement.
TTACCAACAAGCCAAAATAATCCTTAAAAGCCAATTCATGTCTAGTCACACCACACTGAATTCTTAAGAATTAAATTTGATCACTGGACATATTTAACTTGTATTTATTTATTTATTTAGATTTAAATATTTCACTCGTGCCAATTTGTGGCAGTTTTCACTAATAAAGAATAATCTTGTGGTGCAAGGCACTACAAGTACTGCCCCCCAAAAACATGGTTGTCAGGGGTAAAAAAAAACAACACAATGTCAAAGCGCACTGGCTTACGAATGACTCTTCCAGAACGAGTCATTGTTTGCTTTTGGACGGCAATATCCTGCAGCACTGGTTCTGAAGGCATGGATGGTGCTACAGGTGCAGTAGGGACATTGGGGGAAGGGGATTCTTGGTGCCTGTGCAATGGGGCCACTGGCTGGTTCAAAGACAGTTGGTTGCGATAATGAAGGAGAATTGGAAGAGGGATGATAGATTGTTGTACCCTCGGATGAGGTGGTGGTACATAGGATTTAGGAAGGGTAGATTGCTGTACCTGTATATGAGATGAAGGTACAGAAGATTGAGGAGGGATAGGTTGCTGTACCTGTATTTGAGGTGGTGGTACAGAAGATTGAGGAGGGATAGGTTGCTGTACCTGTATTTGAGGTGGAGGTACAGAAGATTGAGGAGGGATAGGTTGCTGTACCTGTATTTGAGGTGGAGCTACAGAAGATTGAGGAGGGATAGGTTGCTGTACCTGTATTTGAGGTGGAAGTACAGAAGATTGAGGAGGGATAGGTTGCTGTACCTGTATTTGAGGTGGAGGTACAGAAGATTGAGGGAGGATAGGATCTTTTGTTGGAGAAAAATCAAGGTATGCTGGTTTCAAGCGGTCCACAGAAATGGTTTCACGCTTGCCCACCTTGTCGATGATGAAAGTTTTGGGTTGAAGTTTAGCAAAAACAGCTCTTCGCAGCCCTTGTGGGACCAACGGTCGAATATGCTCAGTCGAGACGTCACACAAAATTTGTAAGTCTGACTTGGGTTCAACCGGTAAAGAGCGGACTTGCAATGAAGTGGGTGAATTAATAAGAGCTTGGAGGTCTGTATCCGTGGACTGAGCCTCAGCCAACTCTGAAAGGTTGATGTGTGAGAGTCCAGGATCAGAAATTGCTAAGATGCGAGATAGAGCATCCGGCACAACATTCAAAGAACCTGAAATGTGTCGAATGTCTGAAGTAAATTGGAGAATAAAATCAAGGTGTCTTCTCTCAGTAGGAGCATGAGAGTGATTGAGAATGTAGAGTAAATATTAACGGACGATGATCCGTAAAAATGCTAAAGTCACGTCCTTCCAGGAATGACCTGAAATGACGGATGGAGAGGTATATCGCCAGCAACTCTCGACCGAAAGTGCTGTACCTCATTTGTGAAGGCGAAAGCTTGCGTGAAAAGAATGCGAGAGGTTCCCAAGCGCCTGAAACAAGCTGCTGGAGCACTCCTGACACTGCAACGTCAGAGGCATCAGTGGCTAAGTTCAGAGGAGCGTCTGGTTGAGGGTGAACAAGGCATGTAGCTTGTGCTATAGCCTCTTTTGCTTGTGAAAAAGCATTGGTCGTAGGGCAGTGGGGAGACCATTGAGGAAGCGGCGTCGCATTAAGGGTGAGTTTTTATCCTCTCCATTGGTCTGTCCAGCCAGGTCTTGCAGATGCCTCCCGAAGGCTGTTGGCGTTTGATCCCCAAGAACTTGGTCCTTGAGTAGAACATTGAGTCGCTCTTCTTCTGATTGGCCGAGTCTCCTAACTAACTCGCTGAGGAGGCTCTCAAAAGCTTGGTCAGACGGAGGCAATAGAGTCACATCCCGCACTACTTTGTATACTAGTGTAGGCAGGAGGTTCTTTGTGATAAGGAACTTGGTTCGTGGGTCCGTAATTCCTTTTATCGCGAAATAATCCTGCAGTTGACTCACAAAGATTCCAGGCTCTTCAGCAGTGAATTGTGGAGTGGTAGGCTGATACATTGTTAGAAGGTCTGTTATAGGTGGTGAATTTGGAGTACCACCGTTAGATGATCCTAGGTTGTTGTTGGTCATTGTGGCTATTATTTGTTACAAGCAGGGTTTCGGAGCCGGAGTCGGAGCCGGAGGAGCCAGTGAATTTTGCTTACCTGGAGCCGGAGCCGGAGCCGGAAACCTTGAAAATACGGCTCCATGGTCTGGCTCCGGGCGATATATTGCTACCTAAATTGTTATTTGTTAAATATAGGTTTAGTTGCAAATTATAATTCTTGTAATATATTACGAAAAATGGTACCATAGGATTCTTGGATTTTATGGAGGTGTGGGAGTTGCAGGAATAATCTGCAAATTTCCATTTTTTAACCATTAAATATTTGGGAAGATTTGTCTTAACAACACTTAATTATATAGGTAAAATTTTTTTTATGGCGGTGGAGACCTTAGGTAGGTAGGTACTAACTATTTATCTAAGTAGGTAACTACCTAGATACATACCTAGTAAGGTTGGTCCTTCTGACTTGGATTGAACTATTTTTATTTTTAGGTCAATTATCTTGTATTGCTAAATTTCTTTTTTTTTCAGATTCTTTGTAATTTGTACTTGATTCTTTAATTATAATTATCAGTCTATGACCCTTCATAATGGATAGAGATTCAATAAAGAAGTCTGATATATTCAAGTATTTTACTGAAAGTTCAGATAAGAAACACTATGTTTGTATTTGTGAAGTTTCTGATGCTTCGGGAAATATTTCAACGTGTGGAACTAAAATTACCAAGCCTCAAAGCAAAAAGCCTGATGTCTCCTCAAGAGCATATAATTTGAAAAGACACTTGAGTCGATTACATCCTGAAATATCAAAAATGATGGAAGAAAAGAAGCAAATGCTTGAGCTTTCAAGACCCAGTACTTCTGCCAGTTCAAAAACTAAAGCAAACCAGCAAAACATTACTAAATTTTTGATGTCTCAAAAAGTCACTATCTCAATGACTACAGATAATTTTAAAAATAGCATAATTGAGTTAGTTGTTAAAGATTCTATGCCTCTATCTATGTTTGAAAAGCCAGCTATGCGCAGTCTACTAGAAGAAATGGCTCAGAAATTCAAGATTAGTTTAGATAAACACAATATCCGTCATTTAGTGATAGAAAAATCAAAAGAAGAAAAATTTGCTCTCAAAGAGCAATTAAAAGAGCGCTTCATATATTTAAAAGTTGATGGTTGCACACGAATACGGACACATTATTTTGCCATCAATGTCCGATTTATTGATGATGATAATAAAATCCTCACCCGCACTATAGCAGTAAAAGATACACATGCTCAGCAAACTAGTGACTACCTGCATGATCTAATTATGAGAACTCTGGAAGAGTACGGCATACCGAAAGAATTTGTGCTCTGTATTGTCAGTGATAATGCATCAAATATGATTAAAACTGTTGAGAAGTTGAATGATAATCAAGAGGCAACTTCAGAAGATGATATAGAAACATTTGGTGAACATGATGATGATTCAACAGACACTCAGGAAGTGGCATCTTGTGTAGAAGAAATTTACAGTATTGTATCTGAAATTTCACACTTCTCCAGAATCAACCACATGCGTTGTGGTGCACATACCTTGCAACTTGCTATTTGCGATGGATTGAGAGATAAACATGCTACCTCTCTCATAGGTAAGTTGAGACAGGTTGTAGTAGCAGCAAGAAACCCAAAAGTGGAAGAAATAATTAAAAGACGTGCAGGCAAGGTTGCTATTTTAGATCAACCTACTCGATGGGGCAGCACTTATTTAATGATTGAGCGCTTATTAGAATTAAAACCTGTACTCTTGGACATGGCAAATTCAAATGTGAATCTTTCAGAAATAATGTGGGAACAAGCAAGAAGATTGGAAAGAGTACTGTACCAGCCATATATAGTAACAAAAAAAATTCAAAGTGAAGATTTGACTCCCGGTCAATTTTTGAAAGAGTGGAAATCTTTGATGTATTTTCTTTCCAAGATAGAAGGCACCATAGCTGATGACATTAAAAGTTCCATGGAAAGGAGAGAAAATATTTTACTTGATAATGAAGTATTGCTTGCTGCTGTTTATATAGATCCTAGATATAGATGCTTATTAACATCTGAACAGGTAATTAAAGCCAAGGATGCCCTATGCAATATAGCAATCAGAATGAAAAGTAACCTAGACCTTTCAAATAAAGTCTCTCTATTAAGAGAGGAATGTGGAACCGAGATTATTGCATCATCATCAAATTCATCATCTCCTTCCACCACTTCTGATGTCAGCGAGTTTGATTTTGAAAAAATTATTGATATTCAACATGGTAAGAAATCAAAACGTCCTCGTTTAGAAAGTGAACTAATACCACGTCTCAGTCCAATGTGTACCCTCAAATTGCAAGTTGAGGAATCTTTTCCTGAGATTGAAAAATTTGACCGTTCGTCAAAACTGTCTTTTGAACAAGTAATAGAAAGGTATCCTAAAGTTATAAGAGATGTTGCAAATCTTCTAGTAGCTATGCCTTCAACACAAGTCAGTGTTGAACGGCTATTTTCAGCACTGAAAATTTTAAAATCTGATTTAAGGGCACGTATGAAAGAAGATATTGTTGAGGCTATGTTATTTTTAAGAACAAATGTTTATAAGTAAACTTAGATAAATAATTTTAATTCATAATTTTTTTTATGGAAACAGATTTACAAGAATATCTTGATTTTATGTTTAAAAATTAGTTTCCTACCTTAGCTACATTAGTAAAAATTTCTGCAAAAGTTATTATTTTGCTTTCATTTTTTAATACAAGGAGTATTATGATTTATGATACTGTAAATGTATCATTGAATTTGCAAACTTTTTAATTTTTTAATATGTAGTTTGAACTTTAAAGATAAAGTCTGATTTAAGGTTACAGTTAAAAAAAATATAATTGAGGCCATCTTGTTTTAAAAAAAAAATTATAAATAAACTTAGTAATTTTCATTTTCAATTATTTTAAGGAAACAGATTTACAAGAAGAATATCTTGATTTTATGTTTAAAATTAGTTTGATTATACCTTAGCTAGAATAAACAAATTTTTGCATTAGTTTTCATTTGTTAATCCAAGGAGTAGTATTGATTTTATAAGCGTAGGGTAAATGATTTTGTAAATTTTCTTTTATAATATGTATTAGTAGTTTGAACTTTTGACTTTTAGTTGAATTGCTTTTGTTAATCAAATTACAAAACTTTTTGACTAAAAGAAAATCTCTTTTTAAGTAAATAATATAACCTATTAAAAATTTAAAAACTGAATTTTTTGAAATATTCAGCTCTTTTTCAAGCCAAGTTGGCTTTCATGAAGCTTTCAAGTTTCAACACTTAAAAAAAGATGCATATATTATCTCAGAAAGTTTGATTGTTACTATTTTCCATACGAGAATTCTTAAGTTTGAACTTTGAACTAATTAGGAGGCAAGTTTCTCTAATTTATATAAGCTACCATTGTTAATAAATATTTAATATCATTTAGTTTTCATCATTTTCCTTTAGTTATTTAAATAACTTCATTCTATCATTATATTTGCCTAATTTAAAATCATAAGAAATTTAAATTTTGAGTATTAAAGTGATTTAATAATAAAATATTTTTGTGCAATATTTTAAATTGGACAATTAGTTATATAAATCTAGATATTTATTTTATAATTAACAGAATTTACTATAAAAGAGCCGGAGCCAGAGCCGGAGCCAGACTGTAAAAAATTTCTGATCCGGAGCCGGAGTCGGAGCCAGAAGTTTTTTTACCGGCTCCGAAACCCTGGTTACAAGGTACTAAAAAAAAATTAAAAATGTGTCAAAAACTGACAAGATTTCAACAAATGTTGTTGAATGTAAATAATGGCTTCAGGTAAGCTTGGTTGAGTATGAGACTCAATTGGAATTATGAATGCCAATAACAAAAAGTTACGTAAATTTTTTTTTTTTTATGATGTAGCCCAATATTAGCAGAAAAATAGTCTGCGTATAGGCTGTTTGCAAAATATAAGTAAATTTGTACAAAAAAAACTTTAGAAAACACTGATTTTATAAAAAGGCAAAATAAAAGAAATATATTTTGCAATAGAATACACTTCCAGTACAGGTGAGTGCTTAGTACTAGTGAATTTAATAAAATTATAGATGCAGACTGAATATATTGACAAAAATTGAGAAAAAACTTTTAGAATTTTTTTTGCATAAATTACGGTGTTTGGTCACTCCAGGAGTGTTACCAATTGTAAGAGTCCGGTTTTTATTATTATGGACCTTTACAAGTTTACGTAGATAATTAACTAAATGCCAGGGTCACCAGCGCCCAAATGCTAGATTGACATCCAGCACTGCGGCGCAAATATTAATTTTTAATAATTAGGTGAAGGATTGATTATAAAATCATCAATATGAATTTTGTATTTTATTAACAATAATTAATAACTATTTGCAGCAATTATTTATAAATGCAAAGGGGATTTTTACCCGTAACAACTTTGATAGACATACAAATGCGAGATTAATTTGGGGCCCGTTTAGCTAATATATAACAGTCTGCAAATAATACTGATTATAATAATAAATATGTAATAATACAAATAATAGTACAAATGATATGTAACACTAATAATATAACTCTAATAATAATAATAAGTACAAATAATAATTGCAACCCATTAATAATCATAATAAGTACAAATAATAATGCAACCTAATAATAGCCACAATGACAACCTTGTCTGCAAAGAGACAGACAAGAATACTGTAAGTGATATTTCAGAGAAAAAGAATAATAAAAATGGCAATAATTAATAATTAAAATACATATGCTATATAGGCCCAGTAACCTGTGGATGATAAATTACAGTTAATTCTCATTATGGGATTGTGTTAAGTTGAATGGGAGAACTAAGGAAGTATGTAGGCCACAAATGACTAGTAGGCCATCTGCTAAGAAAATACATGACATAATAGGCTTATATTATAAAGTAAAATATACTAAGAAAATTAATAGGCAGGCCTATGCCTCTTCAATATAATAGAGCTGAGGTTAATTATTTAAAACAAAGGCTACGGTAAGCCTCAGCTAGGCTAGAGTTACAATTTGGCCTTTTGCCTAAATAGACCTAACTTAGCCTAAGGTAATTTATTGTATGAATCTTACATTACTATTTGTAGTATAAATCTTAGTACTAATTGCAAACAGTATAAGGCTTGTTAGTATCTGCAGTATGCGGTATTGCATACAGATATGAAATAGTAAAGAATATAAACATTATAAATACAAAACATACCATACAATTTTTGGTTAATATTCGTTTTAATGCTTTGTTCGTTTTCGATAGAAGGAGACATTCTATGACAATTTAACATATAAATTCGTATTCAGGACACCTTGAAACCTCAGGGAAACTGATAAAAATCAAGGAAATGTAATAATTATTTTTTATGGAAAAAAAAAAAATTTAGACGTAAAAGCAGCCATTATAGGCCATTGACCGAGTGTTTAGCTCTTAACGCTGTAAAAATGTAACCGATCGTCGTCCTCTCCAGTTTTATGGGGAGACATCTCGTGGCAAAATTAGGAAACATAGGTCAAAACAACCAATTAAAACTGGTTTTTGTTTCACGTGACCTTATCCGACCAATCAGAGACGTACATTTTGAATCTCTCATAATGCATATTCATTCAAGAATGCTTTTTCAGTCTGGTTTTCATTATGGTTTGCGGAGGTTGTGATTGCCTGGGTTTTTGGTACCTTGGAACACGGTTCCAAAAAACTACTGTTGTTTGCGGTTCCTCAGAGAGACGCAACAACTCTTGTTCGCCTGATCCAGCAACATATTAGGCCTGGGACTACAATCTATTCCGACGAGTGGCGTGCGTATTCTCAACTTGGAAATCTAGGCTACATTCACCGGACAGTCAACCATTCACAGCGGTTCGTGGAAGACACCGTTCACATTCAAAATATTGAGCGTTGTTGGAAAGACGTGAAGAGCTGGATATTACGGTCTGGCAACAAAACCCAATCAGTTTAGGTTAGGTTAGGTCAGTTTAGGTTAGGTTAGGTCAGTTTAGGTTAGGTTAGGTCTGTTTAGGTTAGGTTAGGTCTGAACCAAAACACATTTTTCTGGTGTTTTTTGGTGTGATTTGCTCAAATCTGAACTTCGTTTCTTTGGGAAATGAGCCATTTTTGAGAAATTTTCAATTTTAAAATTTCTCAAAAACGGCTCATTTCCCAAAGAAACGAAGTTCAGATTTGAACAAATCACACCACAAAACACCAGGAAAATGTGTTTTGGTTCAGAAAGGAGGAAAAGCACTAAAACGAATAATTACCCAATTTTTGCTTGCTGGCGCGGTGCTTTCAAATAATACGATGTGTGAACAGCGTCCTTTGTGTTGTCGTTTCACATAAGTTTGTTTTTACTATACAATTTTACCAACAAGCCAAAATAATCCTTAAAAGCCAATTCATGTCTAGTCACACCACACTGAATTCTTAAGAATTAAATTTGATCACTGGACATATTTAACTTGTATTTATTTATTTATTTAGATTTAAATATTTCACTCGTGCCAATTTGTGGCAGTTTTCACTAATAAAGAATAATCTTGTGGTGCAAGGCACTACAACCTGACCTGACTTGAATTTGTGCTGACCTGACCTGACCTGAAATGACTTGACTTTATCTTTGGAGACGAATGTGAGGTCAAGGCGGACTATAAAAGGGGAAATCATGAAGGCAAATATTAGTTCAGTTACATTACAACAAAAAATTTAAAGGGCAAATAAAACAAACAATTCATTCTATGGGATATAATGCCCGGTTAGGTTAATTGAATGCTCAGTTGACAATTGGTTAGGTTAAGTTGTGATATTTTAGTTAGTTTTAACGAAAATATCACAACTTAAACTAACCAATCGTCAGGGGCATACAGTTGACCTAACCGGACATTCAATTAATCTAACCGGGCATTATATCTCATAGAATGAATTGTTTGTTTTATTTGTCCTTTAAATTTTTTGTTGTAATGTAAATGAATTTGTAAATATGTTGTAGACCGCACGCTATAGTGTAAACATAGGCGTATGAGGCGGGGGGTCTGGGGTGAATTAATTACTTGCTACTATACTTGTAGTTAATAATTAAAACGTAAGTTGAGGACTCACTGAATTCTATATCAACTGCAATGCCGTAGTTTTGCTTGTTGTTTAGAAATGTTGTAGCAAAATCTTATCACATTTTTGTAAATTGTAATGTTTTTTTATATTAAAAGAACTTTAATAGATGTTACTCATACTTCATACAGTCATACCTTTGTGTTATTTTATGCTACACATAGTGCTTATGCGGAAATCAGGGCGAATTTTTTCCGCCCCCTCCCCCCATCAGTAAAGTGCCATCCCATACGCCTATGAATGTAAATATCTTTGTAGACCGCACGCTATAGTAGCACCAAACTTCGACCTAATCAGGGGCAGAGAGGAAAATATCATGTATAACCATTTAATTTGCTCTTCAATAAACAAAAACACTATTGATAAATCCAAACAACGAGTCGTACATACCTTCCTTCCTTCCTACCGCATTCATTTATTTTAGTTAGTGCTCTGTTGTATCGTTTAATGAATCTTTGAAACCTTATACTCGTATGATGTTAATTCTTTTTATTATTTCATAAAAAAAAAAAAAATTATACTCATCCCTGGCCTACCTGTATTAACCATTTGTTAATCTTTGTAACCTTATCAGAGACCACCCCCAACTTCTGGCTCCCCATCTCCCTTCCCATTTTTTTAAGCCTTTTAAGGGTATATGAAAAATTGTCTGTTTTTTCGGTTAATAAAGCTTGAGAATGCTTCAGTGATTGGAACAAAACGTCGCTACTCCTGCTTTCATTTTCCTGTGTGAAATATCTCATATACTATATATATATATATATATATATAACTCACTGATGATGACAAAAGATTTGTCGAAACGTCTGATGTACAAATAAATGAAAATGTTTGCCGTTGTGTTGATCCTTCTTTTCATCTGTAAGCTCCGGTTCCCTAAGGAGAAGTCAATAGCTTTGATATATATATATATATATATATATATATGTGAAAAATGCTCTGTATGAATTGGTCCACAATTAACCCACCCCTTATATCTCCAGTCTAACTATAGAGTAGATTAAGTCTAGCCCTGTAGGGGTCAGCCTAGAGATTCCGGAAATGGTCCAGAGCGGGCAGATAAATTGAGGTCCACAGTAGGATTCCTCACCAAATTAGGTTAGAGCAATCTACCTTCACCTTTGTTAAGCTATGAGTTGATGCTAGGTCTTAGGCCACAATGTAGGCCTAATTTGTCTGACCCAGCTTAATTTAATGCGTTTACTTCTAACTGGGTTAAAACACAATTAGTCACTTACTGCTAGTTATTAGAGAGTCCCTTTTCCTGTCTTGTTTAATTGTTAAGAGCGTACTTGCTGGTGGGGATCTTTTTTCGTTGTCTGTTCTTCTCCCTTCTCTCGTTCCGTCTTGTCGCCCCGTTCCTCGTTTTCGTTCTCCCTTGTCTTCCTTTTCGCGTGGCTTTTTCCACCAGCGTCGTCTTGGTTTTTTCTTCGGTTGGTTGATCGGTAATGTATATCTATTACCGAGCACGCTCTTCTCACACAGTATATAAATACTAGTGTGGAGAATAACTCTGGTGAGCAACCAATTGGTTTCATCCACCCAGTTATTGACATAAAAGGAATTTAATAATTGTTAGATTAACTACCTACCTACTCAGTGAACCATTTTCGTTACCTCCCAACTACCCACACATCAGTTTTCCATATATATATATATATATATACAGTGGCCAATTTGTTAATGATGTATTTAATGGTCACTTTTGTAGCCATGTTTGATATGTAAATCGGTACTATAAGGAATGATGGTAATTACCGTTATTGATAATGGTTATAAGTGAATGTTATTAATGAATGCTTTGGCCGAGGTCACCAGATCTTTCTGATCAAAGTAATGTTTAATTAAGTTATTAATTAGGTTGCTTGATAGATTTTTCTTCTTTTATTTAACACAAACTAAATTGATTAATGAAAACGACAGTATTGCTTATTGCTAATTGTTTACATTGGAAATACTCAATGTGTACACTTGAATTAATGCTTACAATATGACAATTAATAACGCGCGGCAATAATGATCTTTATATAAAGTTAATTGAGTGATATTAAAAGGCCAATGAGGCCTTGGCCGCCCTTGCATGAATGATGTTCACATGGTGGTAGCTCGTGGGTCACTACTCACTAGTTGGTGTTCGAAGAACGAGGAGACATTGAGGTGAGGGTATGAGGACATGCCTTGAGTGGATCCTCACGATGCGACGTTATCTTAGTCTTGCTTGTTATGACGTCATCTTTGTCGAGTTTGGTTTGATGAGTTACTCAGTTATATCGCATTGTTGATGGCATGTTGCTAAGGTGTTTTGGAATACGTCTCTGTCAGGTCCAGTTGGCCTCTACACTACAGTAGTCTTTCCCCAGAGAACGAAGTGAGCGAGATGAGAAGAGACGTTTGATGCAAGCGATAAAAATGTCGTTCCGAGTCGTGGAGTTTCTGCTGAGGCTCGCATAGAGAGGCGGAGAAACGTGGCATGAGGCAGGGCGCTGGGAAGGGGTAATGGGGGGTGGAGGCTGTGGGAGGGGAGGGAGTAACTCGGCTGGTCCACGGGGGATGGAGTTGGGGTAAGGCAGGAACGCATCACAAGTGGGGGAGAAGGGGGCGGGGGACCAGTGGCATACTAAGGGGGGTGCGAGGGGGGCGGTCCGCCCCGAGTGACAGCCAGGAGGGGGGTGCTATCGGGAGAGTTGAAATACCAGTACAAGTTTTCAAACCAAATGAAAATTTCGCCAAAGAAAAAAAAATTAGAAAATGTTCAAACTATTACAACAGCTTAATGTTAATTTCCACTATAAAATAAATTTTTATTTTTATTGGCAATACAAAATTTACAAATGAAAACTTAAATATTTGATAAAAATTACATCGAAAGGCGAACGTTTGTTGACGTTTTAGTCATCAGTTTGTTGAGCATAGCCAGCTGGCTGCAACTGACATTCCAAGTCTTGTTCACTTGACACTGTGACTCCACATACATGAGGTAATTAAGGTATGTTTCATTAAATAATTATGATAAAGCATAAAGTGCTTGTCTGGGTTGATAATCTGATAACTCACTGGGTATCTGGTTGGAAAAAGTTTGAGAACCACTTGTTTGAAGCTTTTCTGTTGTAATAAATTTTTTTTACTCCTTTATTTACTGGATATACTGTTAATTTTCATTTTGTCAGTGGTCTAGTTATTTGTGAGTAATGCTCATAGTTTTCTGCTTTTTTAGGAGTCGTGTTTGCACTTAACCCCCCACCCCACCCCACCCCCCCCCCCCAAAATTAAAAAATAATAATAATAATAATAATAATATACCTTTTGATTTTAAAATTTTGCAGAAAACATCCACTATGAAGCGAAATCGACCCAGTGGATTCCAACAAAGAAAAATGAAGAAGGCAAGAGAAGAGGTGGCTCAGTCAATGTCCGGATCAATTTTGAAGTATGTGACGCCTTCAACATCAGGTGCAATAGGAGAAAGTCCTGAAGATATTCAGCCTCGTGAATCTGAAGGGCAAATACAAGAAGCATCTTTACAAGAGGATTTAAATGAGAGAGAGAGCAAGGATTGTAGGATGGCAATTCATCTTCTAAAAGCAGTGAAACTGATGAAGAGGAAGGAGACGCCAGCAGAAGTCCACACCAACAGGAGGAAGATTCTGATGAAGAAGAGGAGACGGATAGATTTTCAATTTATTCTGATGTCGCTGCTTGGCCAATCCCGGTTCCAAATGACTTGAGAGTTGATCTTATTAAGAGGGGAAGTGAACCCTTCCAAAATAGGGATGGACCTTTCAGTACAGTTCAAAGACAAGGAGAGAAATCCAAAGGGAAGAGTCGACAGCTGACCACTGCATGGTTCTGTAAGGCTCTGCCAAATGGCGAGAAAGTTTCGAGAACATGGATGGTTTACTCTCCATCAAAAGAAAGTTTGTTTTGTTTTTGCTGCATACTGTTTGCTCTTGATGGCAAAGGAATTGGAGCATCCAGCTTTGTCACTGGGTTTCAAGCATGGTGGAAGCTAAACCCAAAGGTGTCTGACCATGAGGCTTCTGAGCAGCATCTCTCATGCCTGGAGAAATGGAAGACCTTGGGAGCAGGGTTGAAGCTTCAAAAAACCATTGATCAAGTTCATCAAGCAACAATGGACGAGGAGAGAAAGAAATGGAGGGATATTTTACATCGCCTCTTGGAAGTAACCTTGTTTCTGGCTCACCAGAATCTTCCTTTTCGTGGTCACAAAGAGGACATGTCATCACCAAACAAAGGAAACTTCATGGAATTGGTAGAGTTGCTGTCAAATTATGATCCAGTTTTGAAAGAACATTTTGTAAGGATTAAGCATTCTATTCCATCTGGGAGGAGAGTGGCTTCGTATTTATCTCCAAAGATTCAGAATGAGTTCAGTTGCCTTTTGGGGAATTACGCCAAAGAGAAAATAGTGGCTGATATCAAGAAAGCAAAGTATTTTGGGATTCTTTTTGACAGCACTCCTGATGTGTCCCACACTGATCAGATGTGTGAAGTGATCAGATATGTCCATATTGAATGTGACAAAGTTGAAGTAAAGGAATCATTCTTGGGCTTCTTCCCTATTGCCGGAAAGACTGCTGCTGAGCTCACAGGGGATATCCTGAGACATCTAGAAAGAGATGGACTGGACATAAACCTGTGCCGTGGTCAAGGATATGACAACACTACAACTATGGCTGGGATTCATGGTGATGTTCAGTCAAAGATCAGAGAGATTAATCCCAAGGCTTTGTTTGTGCCTTGTACAAATCATTCTCTGAACCTTTGCGGAGTGTACTCATTTCGAAACGTTTCTTCATGTGTGACTTTTTTTGGAACCTTGGAGAGAGTCTATTCCTTCTTTTCAGTCTCAACTCATCGATGGGAACATGAATATGCAAAGAAGGTGAATTTTGATGAGGTCATTGATCAATTTGCAGAAATTAAGGCTCGAAAGCAGAGACTGTGAATCCTCTCTATTTACCTTTGAAGAATAGGCTGAGCGTTGAGACTGGATTTCCTGTGTTTTTTGTATAAAATAAAATGCAGTATTACCTGTTCACTGAATTTTTAATGTCCTGCATTTTTCTTAGTTCCAATTTGCTTATGACAGTACTATATTGTTTAAAAATCTACTTGCAAACATAATATATTTTTTTGTGTGTTTAAATTTTAAAATTATTTATGGGGGGTGCCAAAGGAAGGATCCGCCCTGGTTGCCAAATACTTTAGGTACGCCCCTGGTTTCGAGTGACTTACTGAGAGGACAAACTCCACCATATTGTGATCTCTATTGCTTAAATGTTGATAAAATTTGAATTATTTGATATTTTAGTCTGAAAACTTGTTTGCATATAGATAAATACATGTTTTATTGTGTAGAAGTTTTATTAAAATTAAATGACAAGTGTTGATTTTATAGCCTTTTTGAAATGTACCCTTTTTTTATGGAACACCCGTTATATATATATACAGTGTATATACAGGGTGGGCGGAAAGTAGCTCCCTATTTTGGATTGGTAAAAAAATACGTATATTATCCATTTATTTCAGAAGAAATAATATGAAAAGGTAGGCATACATGGTAGGTTTTCTCTAAAATTCAATGTGGACTCCAACTCTTTCCACCAGCTTCTGGAGCCGCCCAGGAATGGCGTCCACTGACTTTAGCAGGAACTCCGGCGGGATGGAGGACATGACTTCCCGAATTCGGTCCTCCAGTTCTTCCAATGTCCTCGGTTTGGTGCGGTAGACTTCTTTCTTTACCCACCCCCAAAGAAAGAAGTCGCACGGTGTCAAGTCGGGGCTCCTGGCTGGCCATTGATGTGGACCACGACGACCCATCCAACGCCCAGGGAAGTGGGCATCCAGCCACTCACGGACAACAAGAGCGAAGTGCGGAGGGGCGCCATCTTGCATAAATATCAGATCGTCGATGTTCTCCCATGTAAAGGAAGAAGTCTACCGCACCAAACCGAGGACATTGGAAGAACTGGAGGACCGAATTCGGGAAGTCATGTCCTCCATCCCGCCGGAGTTCCTGCTAAAGTCAGTGGACGCCATTCCTGGGCGGCTCCAGAAGCTGGTGGAAAGAGTTGGAGCCCACATTGAATTTTAGAGAAAACCTACCATGTATGCCTACCTTTTCATATTATTTCTTCCGAAATAAATGGATAATATACGTATTTTTTTACCAATCCAAAATAGGGAGCTACTTTCCGCCCACCCTGTATATATATATATATATATATATATATATATATATATATATATATATATATGATGAATAAAACCACGAAGGAAAAAGAAACACAAAGGGGTGCTCAAGCGCTTTCGTCTAATGACATCCTCAGGAACACTGGAGTGAAAGGACAGATCAAGGCAATATATAGGTTACAAAAATAAACATACATACATACATATTCACATATATATACATATATATATATATACATATATATATATATATAACATATACATATATATAGTAAGCATAGAAAAAAATTGTGGGAGGAGCCAACATTTATATGGTCACAGAAGAATAAAGACATAAAAATAAATATAAATATAAATTGAGAAAAAATTAATTACAAAATAGTGCCTTAGTGATATATATGTCACAGCCTAAATAATCATAAAGAAATAAACAGGCAAATAAAAAAACCCATAAATACATATACATACATATATATATATATATATACATATATATACACATATATATATATATATATATATATATATAAAGACACTTTTAGCACTTTGGCCGACCTTCCATATAAATTCAAATGGCTTTTTATGGAACAGGTCACAAAAGAATAAAGAAATAAAAATAAATATAAATATTGTAAGTGGAGTCTACCAATTCAAGCTCAAGAGGGAGGTTTTACAATCGATTTAATAGATGCTGCCAAATTGATATATATGTCACATTATTAAAAAATAAAAATTGAAAGAAAAATTTTAAGAGAGGCACACCAATTTATAAGGGAAAAATTACCACATATGCATATTATAGTCACAAACGAATACAAAAATACAAGTAAATATAAATTGGAAAACAAAATGATCCCTAGATGATATATAAAGAACAATAAAATATATATACGACATATTTACGGTATATATACGAAATATAAACGCAATATATACAGAATATATATATATATATATATATATGCATAAGGGAAAAAAAATTACCAAATTTGTTTTTATAATTATTGTCTGAGAAAACGGTAGGTCGCAAAAGAATAAAGAAATAAAAATAAATATAACTTGAAAAAATTACAAATAATACACGTACACATATATACCCGCATACCCAAATATATATATACATATACACACATATATACAAACACACACACACACACCCACACATATATATATATATATATATATACAAGCTTGACCTTCACGAAATGAGAAATCATCCCGCAGAACCTTTGTGAGGTTGTAAGGTAAGGTAAGGTACATACACATATACATATTATATATATATATTTAACTGCATACATACATACATACATACATATACACACATACATACATACATATACACACATATACATACAAACACATTTAACTGCAATGACCACACACATACGCACATACACATACATAC